>NLAO01002320.1:0-31179 GCA_002370835.1 Metschnikowia continentalis | reverse complement strand
AGGTGCGATGGTTCCTCTTTGAGGAATCATCGGCGAATAAACATAAAAAACACACAAAACAGAGTACTGGACGTAACCAGAATCTAACACTGACTATGATATACTGATTACTACTATACTCACTACTACTATACTGACTACTACTACTCACTGACTATGATATACTGACTACCACTATACTGACTACCACTATACTGACTACTACTATACTGACTACTATAGCTATAACTACTACACTACTACATCTACTACTACTCACTGACTACTCACTGACTACTACAATCTTTTTCAAAAGTATTCAAACCAGCGCAATAAAATGTTTCGAACCAAGAAGACAGAATGGTTCAAACCAGCGTGGCAAAATAATTCAAACCAATAGTTCAAAAAGTTTCGTACACCCGTAACAAGTTTTTGTATATAGGATAACAAGGAACCCAGTTCAGTTCAGTTCAGTTCCGTCCGTTTTTCTCCCTTGATTGGTATTGCAAGACTCCCAAATGTAGTACATATGAGGTAATCGTCCAGATTTAAGATTCAGATTTCAGATTTCAGATTTCAGAATATTGAATTCTAATGAAAGTTGGTGTGAAACATTACGTTCTCCATCTGCTCTCTTGAGAAAGAGCCCAAGACCATTCTATCGGTGTATGAGACTTGCGGCTCTTTGTAGTCGTCACCCTCGGACTCTTTGAGCAACTCACAGGCAGATAGTCTAGTCTATATAAGTCACACAAGACAGGTATTTTATAAAAGTCACACAAGACCTATATTCTATAAAAGTCGCACAAGACCTATATTCTATAAAAGTCACACAAATTAAGAAAACATTGAAAAGGAATGAACACTACTGTACCAGAATTGTTAACGCTCTTGAGAACAAATAGGATAGGCGTTCCAGTCTATGCGAGTTTTTATGGACATTCTTAACAAAATCTTCACCCACCTCGCACCTCGTTCAAGACTTCGGTCTGGTAAAGGTACAACTTACATATCTCAGTATATTAATATATACTAAAACATATGTTGAAAAATTCTTACTGTGTCCTAGGAAAGCAGTATAATGCCTTTATTATAGCTTATCTATTTACTACATGGAATGAATGATTATAGATAACCTTTAGCAATTGGAGAGTTCTATTTAATCATTTTCATTTGAATTTCAGAGTAGTTACTTTACTTTTGTCTATTAGTTCTTGTGGTTATGCCAAAAAATTCACTTTCGGTTGCGGCCATACCAAGTGGATCACACTGTTTCCCGTCCGATCAACGTTAGTTAAGCCACTTAGGGCCACAGTGAGTAATGCAGTGGGAGACCATGTGTGAAATTGTGGTGCTGCAATCTTTTTACTTTTTGCTATTATACCAGAATCCCAAGTGTATTCTTGTATGTTCAAATCTCTACTCCTGAATAGAGTTTTCTGTTTACTGAATGTCACGATTATAACCGAATGTTACAGCCATGCAGTATTAGCATTAAAAAGACGAATTATAAAAGAATACCTTTGAAACTTGTCTTACATCAAATCAACCAGCTTTGAATCCTCTCTTGAAGAATCATCAACGAATATACCAACGATTAGGTATCAATAGTGCTAACAAGAAACTTGCAGGCACCAAGAATATAATCACTTCTGCTCTAGACACTAAGAACCACCACGAACCAGTCATCTTCCATCTTCCATCTTCTCATCTTCTCATCATCTCTTCTTCCAACTTCTCATCATCTCATCATCTCATCTTCTCATCTTCCAACTTCTCATCTTCTCATCTTCTCATCTTCTCATCATCTCTTCTTCAGCAGAGCTAATTACTGTGAATTAATAATCGTTCTCAGGCACGCATTCGTCAGACACAGACATGTTACTGCGGAGTGTCTGCACGTCTATAGTTAAGGATACAGCTGGACTCTACTTATTAGCATTCTAGTTATTAATAATCTACTCACTACATTGTACTCACTACATTGTACTCACTAACAATCTACTCACTACATTGTACTCACTACATTGTACTCACTACATTGTACTCACTACATTGTACTCACTACATTGTACTCAGCTGTATATAGTAGACCATACTCACTTCAACGTAACAAAANCATTGTACTCAGCTGTATATAGTAGACCATACTCACTTCAACGTAACAAAACATAAGTATAGCTTATAGTATACTTTCTGTGGAGTGTAAGTATTGGTCTGTGTGATCAATCATAGCCAGGGCTGGTCATTGTGGTAGTAATACTGACTCAAGTACCAAATACTACTCCTATAATACACAAGTATATTACTAAGGTCTTGTTTTCAACATATGTTTTAGTATATATTAGTATACAGGCATATTTAAGTTGTACCTTACGAGACCAAAGTCTTAAGACGGGACGCGGATACGTTTGATAGTTACTATTTTTTCAAAACTATTCAAACCAGCGTGACAAAATGTTTCGAACCAGCGCGACAAAATGGTTCACACCAACTTTTATTAAAATTCAATATTCTGAAATCTTAAATCTGAAATCTTAAATCTGGAGGATTAAATCTAGAGGATTGCCTCATATGTACTATATTTGGGACAGAAGTTATGCAATACCAATCAAGGATGAAAAACAGACGGAACTGAACTGGTTTCCTTGTTATTCTGTATACAACAAATTGTTAGGGGTGTACGAAACTTTTTGAATTATTGGTTTGAATCGTTTTGCCGCGCTGGTTTGAAACATTTTGGCGCGCCGGTTTGAATACTTTTAAAAAACACTGTATCGAAAATCTTCAAACTATTTTCCGTAAAATAATACGAAAAATCGAAATAATCCAAACACCGCCCCTTTTTTTCTTTTCTTTTCTCTTTTTTCTTATTTCTTTTTTTCATCTTTTTCATTTATTTTTCCTCTTTTTTATTTATTTTTTATTTTCTATTTTTGTCTTGCTTTTTTTCTATTTTTTTTGCTTTTTGTTTTGTCATAAAGTAGCATATTTTCTTAACAATTAGAATGATTGACGCTCTAAAAATGCAAACCTTGCAAACAATCTTTTTCAAAACTATTCAAACCAGCACAATAAAATGTTTCGAACCAGCGAGGTAAAATGTTTCGAACCAGCGAGGTAAAACGATTCAAACCAAACTAGAAAAATTAAACAAACCATTACAATACATAACCCCTAATAACAAGTTGTATACAGGATAACAAGGAAACCAATTCAGTTCCATCTGTTTTTCACCCTTGATTGGTACTTGACCCTTGATTAATACTGCAAGACTTTTGTCCGAAATGTAGTACATATGAGGAAATCCACCAGATTTAAGATTTCAGAATATTGAATTTTAATAAGAGTTCAGAATATTGAATTTTAATAAAAGTTGGTGTGAACCATTATGCCATTTAGTCAATATGTATTAACCATATTTTGTATAAGTTAATGATAGATATAAGAAATTTAGTATGTAATATTAAATTAGTAATACATGGAAAGCCGTATGATGGGAAACTATCTGTGAAAGGGTACGAAACATTTTGTCGCGCTGGTTTGAATCATTTCGAAAAACACTGTATAAGGCCTTTAAACTAGCGCGCTACCAGCCAGCCACCATCCAGCCACCAGCCATCCACCAGTGCGCGCCTTCTCTTCTCTTACAACTATATAAGCACATGAACATAGTAACTAGAGTACCTGACGTAACCGGAGTTTAACATTAAGTATAGTAGAATGTATTGAGTTTGGTAGAGGAGTTTACTGTTTACTGTTTACTGTTTACTGGTCACTGTTCACTGGTCACTTTCTACTGGTCACTGGTCACTGTGATGATCTGGTCTGGCATTATCTGCTATTCGGTTGGTGTCTGGAGAGTATGGTGAGTGTGGCTAGTTAATATCAGTGAGTGAAAGACGGAGAGTGAGTGAGTGAGTGAGTGAGTGAGTGAGTGATTGGGGACACCTAAGTGTAAACAGTCTTATTGACTACCTATTCTCAACTTCTTTATTGATGATACTGATGCCATGTTCACTATCTCATGTATACCTTCGCACTATGAATTCTATATACTGAGTACAGGGTTTTTCAAAACTATTCAAACCAGCACGACAGAATGGTTCAAACCAGTGCGGCAAAACGATTCAAACCACACTAGCAAAATTAAACAAACCAATACACATAACCCCTAACAATTTGTTATATATAGGATAACAAGGAAACCAGTTCAGTTCTGTCCGTTTTTCACCGTTGATTAATACTGCAAGACTTTTGTCCCAAATGTAGTATATAAGAGGCAATCGTCCAGATTTAAGATTTCAGAATATTGAATTTTAATAAAAGTTGGTGTGAAATATTACTCCATTTGGTTTGAACCATTCTGTCTTCTTGGTTTGAAACATTTTGTCACGCTGGTTTGAATAGTTTTGTGGCGCTGGTTTGAACAGTTTTGAAAAACACTTTACTCACTAAGTACTCACTAAGTACTCACTAAGTACTCACTAAGTACTCACTAAGTACTCACTAAGTACTCACTAAGTACTCACTAAGTACTATACACTTATAACTATACACTAAGTACTACATTAAGTACTATACACTAAGTCTCACTAAGTACTACAGAGTACTATACACTAAGTACTACAGAGTACTATACACTAGGTACTACAGAGTACTATACACTAAGTCTCACTAAGTACTACAGAGTACTATACACTAAGTACTACAGAGTACTATACACTAGGTACTACAGAGTACTATACACTAAGTCTCACTAAGTACTACAGAGTACTATACACTAAGTACTACAGAGTACTATACACTAGGTACTACAGAGTACTATACACTAAGTCTCACTAAGTACTACAGAGTACTATACACTAAGTACTACAGAGTACTATACACTAGGTACTACAGAGTACTATACACTAAGTCTCACTAAGTACTACAGAGTACTATACACTAAGTACTACAGAGTACTATACACTAGGTACTACAGAGTACTATACACTAAGTCTCACTAAGTACTACAGAGTACTATACACTAAGTACTACAGAGTACTATACACTAGGTACTACAGAGTACTATACACTAAGTCTCACTAAGTACTACAGAGTACTATACACTAAGTACTACAGAGTACTATACACTAGGTACTACAGAGTACTATACACTAAGTCTCACTAAGTACTACAGAGTACTATACACTAAGTACTACAGAGTACTATACACTAGGTACTACAGAGTACTATACACTAAGTACTACATTAAGTACTCGCTAAGCACTCACGAAGCGCTACATTAAGTACTATAGACTAAGTCTCACTAAGCACTCACTAAGTACTACACTGATACACTAAGTACTACACTGATACACTAAGTACTACAGAATACTCAGTATCAATTAAAGCCCTTTTGTTAGATCCATCATAGGTAGTACCCTCCTATTTCAGTATTTTGAACCTACACTGTCTAACTCTAACAATAACCACATCAAGACGCTGCGGCCCACATTGTACGATTTTAGGACGGCGTTCATCGCTATTGTTCTCGTGTTAACTGGCACACTCTCTCCTCTAAAAGTATTCAAGTACCTCAGATTCCTCCCTCGAAGGAATCATCAACCAAAAAACATAGTAATCAGAGTACCTGACGTAAACCGGAGTATAACATTAATCTCCTTTATTTATATGCCCAAAAAAAGGGTGATTATAAAGATATCATCTTATATGTATAGATGTACTGACACTGAAACGTCACTGAAACGTTACTGAATCGTCACTGAAACGTTACTGAATCGTTACTGAACCGTTACTGAACCGTTACTGAACCGTTACCTAACCGTCACTTTAAACTCACATGAGTGTAGATTGCTGATGTTATGTCTTATTCATCTTCGTCTACTTTAGCACCTCAATGACGGTACTACAATGCTACAATGATGATACTAAAGAAATTGAGTACACAGCAGACATACTATACTATCTACTTAGTTTCAAGGTACATTGAATTACAGTACATAGCAGATTTAGAATTGCAAGGCTTGACCCTTTTGCTTCTTGTCTCCACCCAACTCGAAGTGCTTACATCTCTTCAAGGACAATTGAGCCTTGGTCTTGCAGGCAACACACTCCAATCTCAACACAACCTTCTTGGTAGTCTTGGCCTTCTTGTGGAAAACGGGCTTGGTCTGACCACCGAAACCGGATTGCTTACGGTCGTATCTTCTCTTACCCTGGGCAAACAAAGAAGCCTTACCGGCCTTGTATTGCGTCACCTTGTGTTGGGTGTGCTTGCGACACTGCTTACCTTTGCAGTACGTCTTTCTAAGCTTAGGAACGTTAACTGATGTTAGTATATTGGTTTAAAGACTTCGGATAGTGGAAGCCAGTAAGAAACAGAGAGGAATAGTGGAAGAACCAGTGACAAACAGAGAGAAAGACTGACAAACAGAGAAACAGACAGGGAAAAGAAGTAACAGACAGGGTAAAGAAGTAACAGACACCGACTTCAACAGAAGGTATGACTGCAATGGACTCTATGACCAATGGACTCTGAGACCGCGATTCCACACCCATACACTCTTTTTCTCACGCACCATTTGGTTTCAACATCACCTTCCTCAACACTCACCCTCAACTTATCCTCAAACTATTATCAATATGGTTGCTGTTAATAGATCACAACATCAACACAACAAAAAATCATCATCATAGTCAACTCAAAAAAAGAAAAGAAAAGAGAAGAAAAACAAGCAAAGTCAAAACATTAGAACATTAGGAAGTTTATTTCTCAATGGTTAGGTGACTATTCCTTGCTTCGATCTTTCCTTGCTTTTTTGACATTTTGACTTGGTCATGATTTTTATGGTTGGTCATAGTTTGTGTTTTGCGGTATGAGCTGCAGTATGAGTTGCGGTATGAGTTGCGGTGCGTGTTTTCTGGTGCTTCCTCGTATGTCTGTCTCTGTCTGAGCGTGGGCGTGGGCGTGTGAGTGTGCGTGTGAGTGTTGTAAATCAGGGCTGATTGAGGCTGTAAAATGAGCTGTAAAAAGGTTTCTCATTTCTGTCCAATCTGTCCAATCTGTCAAATATTTGACGGCCAAAGCCATCCAGACTCTGTCTTTCCGATAGAACATGACTATCTGAAATTGTTCAGACTCTGTACAAATCTGTCTTTCATCTTGTCTAATCTGTCTCACTGTTTTGTCTAATCTGTCTATCTGTCTTCAGTGCTGTCTGATGCAGTCTTTTCTTCTTATAAGGTTGCACTTTAGCGTTTCACACTGGTTTCAGAAGAGTTTCACACTGGTTTCAAAAGCGTTTCAGTGGTTTCACTAGTCCACACTAGTTCAAACTAGTTCAAACTAGTTCAGAATAATTTCTGGATGGTTCCACGTATAGACTGCTTTGGTCTATACACTGTATTAATTTGTTCTGTTTAACATACCCATTGTGAGAGATGATTCGTATGGTGAGGATTAATGGTTGGAAAAATTTTTGAGGAAAAGCTGGTGCGGGTGCGGTGCGAGCGGACTGCATGTGATGCGTTCGTGTGAGTGCGAATAGGGCTCAAGCCCTAGGACTCCTAGCTAGTAAACATCCGTACCGCGCACCCGTACCTCCCGCCAACAGTAATTCCCTTCCCCACAAACATATACCTCTGCACACCTTTTAGTCCTTCCGTATTAGGTAGTGCTGGCATCTAATTATGAAATACGTGCGGATACCTCTCGCTGGCTCTCTATTAGATTCACACACGTGACCTTGGTCATGTGACGGCTCACCCCAATATAAAATGACAAGCTCCCGCTATTTTACACCACAGAGTGTATATGTCGTTTTGGATATAATTTCTGCCAACTAGACCCTCCAATATCATTTACTGAAGAGGTACTGATCTTTACTCAGAAATTAGATTGATTGATTCTCTACATAGATGTGACCTGCATATACGTATATATTCTGCATACAGGGACAATTTGGTTTTTAGTTTTCGACATTTCATCCACACCCACCTGTAAAATTCGATATTTCATCTCAGTTAAAACCCAGACTATCTATTTAATTCTGTAATAATATTTCGTTAGGTTCTGTGTACTTGTACTGGATAGTTAGTATATGCAGGATCAACATACTTTTTCAAGGACCCACAAAGATCAGTGTACCTACAATAAATACCCACTAGAAAATATGATAGGAGATATGATCATATAAATATTTCATTAAGTTATTAAAAGTTTAGTCTAAATCTAATGATTGCCGAGCTATGTGCAGGAAACCATGGTAGTATAGAAGAGAATTGGCCCAATTAGGGTTGTTCAAAAAGCAGGATTATCTTAATATCAAATCAGTACCCATTCCCAAAGGTCACGTGGTTTAGACCTGATTCGAGGTTTAGGTATGACTTGGAAAAGGTGCATTGACGCCAAGGTATGAACACCAAATATTAATATGCAAGTAATGGAATGTGGTGAATTGTCAATTGGAAACAACGAGTGTATTCCCGTCATTATTAGGCAAGACAATAAGGCAAGACAATTTGGACAAGACAAATTAGACCATTAGACAATTTGGGCAAGACAATTTGGACAGGGCAATTTGGATGAGTAGACAATTTGAATGAGTACAATTGGTCAAGACAATTTTGGAAAATTGACAAAGTATCATCTATGCCAATTGGAATTCAGACCAACTGGGCATCGGAACATAAAATTGAATCGAAACATAGAACTGAATTGTAGGAACTCAAGAAAGTTCACCCAGACGTCGATATTTGCTAATCATCCAGTGTTTGCTGTATCACTTATAAGACCATTCCAAAGTCTCAAAGATCAGCCATATGTATCATTTTGTCATCAGCCAAACCTCTAGTCATTCTTTCACCAGTGATTGCATCAAAATTGTTTGATGAAGGTCCCAATTTAAAAATCAGTCAAGTATTCATCTTCGTCCCGAAGCTCTCCGTTTTATTATCCTCTAGTAGAAGACAGTAATCACAAGTGGCCCAAATATTCATATCAATTATTTCAATGAACTGGTGTTAATGAAGTGGTATCAAAGAAGTGGTATCAAAGAAGTGGTATCAATGAACTGGTATCAATGAACTGGTGTCAATGAACTGGTGTCAATGAAAGGTGGGGCAGTTCCTGTCTTTCCGAGTCAATTTGTTGTTTTGGATGTATCATACCAATCGAGATTATAGCAAGCTTTTTGGAAATATATTGGTCTTTTTCGGAATCCGGAGATTAGAGATGGGAACGATCAAAGATTCACCAAAGTGTAGTTGGAAATATCCAAGTAGGAGGAGGAAAGAGTTCTGTTGAACTAAAAAGTCCAGAAGTTCAGAAGTCCATACACTCCAAGGACTTCATAAATGTTCATGTATCCATCCATGAGGGTCCACATTTTCCTCGATGATTATTACCACACTTTCATTCTTAGGGCTCTTAGAAGACTTCATTCACTCATTCCACTTGACTTTTTCTCCATTCAATTCACCATTATTAGAGAAGAGCAGTTGAGTGCAGGAAGAGCCAAAAAAGTCAACCAGTTCATTGACCTCCTAATCTCTAACACTGTACAGTCCAGAGTATCATATACACTCTTGGCTTCTCTCTCTCCCTTTCTTTCTCCTTTGTATCCTTGGAATCCTTTGTTATGCATGCTATAACTTTGAACTGACTTATGACTTCTCCTTCAAATCTGTGTAACTGCCAGCAATTTTCTTACTTCTTCACTTCTTCACTTCTTCATTTCTTCACTTCTCACTCTATTTCTCAATCTTTGGTGCTCACGTACGATGGCTTGTTATGGCCTCGCATCTTCAGAGCCTCCTGCTCGATCAATGTTAGCAAAACCGTGGAAAGCACTAGCGAGTCCTCGGAAAAGTCGTCGTTGATGCCCTTCGGAGCCTCAAAAATCCGAATATACCCCTGGAGTTTTCCCCCGCCAATCTTGTGTCCACCCTGGTCAATGTATGTGGCAAACGGCACGGGAACCAAGGTCGGGGCCTCGGATATTAGGTGCAGCACCTCGGATTTCTTATGGTTGACCACAGCATCGTAGAGCGGTCCTGAACCCGCGTCACGTGAGAGATTAATATCTTTAATGGACGATGCCTTTTCCACCATTTGTGAATCGAGCCCATCGGCAAGAGATGCGGAATTCTGGCTCAAAAGGAGGATCCGCAAGCTACCGTTGCCGAAAGTGGAAGCTGCACCCGACGCTCCGTATATCCGGAGCTTGGTATCCTTGTATACGGTATCACAATGTGGCTTCAACGCGTTGTTGTAGAGCACCAAGTTGCGCCCGCTACGAAACATGAACACGTAGCACGTGAGGTTATTGTGGAGGATCTTGAAGTAGATCTTGCAGTATTCCTTCTTCTCTGCGTTTTCGTGGCGGAACGTTGTCAAAAGAGGGGCGTTTTTCTTGAGGAAATGAAGTTTGTTCAGCTGGATCAGAAACAACGGCGCCTCGCCACTCTCCACCGCCTTCATCGAAGCATAAAGCATGAGCTCCGACTTGAGAGTACTGGCCACAAGCGGAAGCTCGCGGATCCTCGTGTACGACATCAACTTCTCGTGGAAGATAGGGATGCTGCTGTCGGTGAGTGTTTCCTCGGAATATAAAGACCGACTATCGGCCTCTTCGCCGGACGAAAGGAGCGTGACGAAGCTCTCTTCACTTTTTTTCCTCAGAAGCATGGATTGGATATTGCAGCACGGGTTCGGGGGATAAGTCTGGAGTTATTCCGGGAAGCCGGAATTTGGGGGTATTGTTTGGGAGTATGGCATGAAAGATGGGGTAACTGAAAAATTCGGGGATGAGGCGCCTGTGTGCAGAACAAGTGTTTTATTCTTGTTTGGTAGTGTTTTATGCACCGCGAGGCTTTGGGTGTGAATGCAAGCTCGTATATGAGATGGGACCTCTGATGTGGAGCATTTCTGCAGGCCACGATTGTTAATTTGCATCGAGCCCCACTTCCACTTTGGACCACCCCCAAATTCCCCTCGACCCCTCGCCCCTGGACGGCCCTCGAATTGCCCGCTCAGCCCCACCCGACCTCGAACCACCGTCGGATTTGTCCCACTCGAATAACCCCCGTGTCCGTTTTTCGTGTCCGTTTTTCGTGTCCATTTTTCGTGTCCATTTTTCGTTTCCGTTTTTAGTTTCTGTTTTCCGTTTTCCGTTTCCATTTTCCATTTTCCATTTTCCATTTCCACTGTTGAATTTTCCATTCGTCAATTTGTCCATTTCCATTTCATTTTATCGTACCACTTTATTTTGCATTTTGCATTTATCTTTTTGTCTCTTTGTATTTTGGGCCCTTTGTCTTTTTTTTTTTGGCCCTTTGTCTTTTTGTCTTTTTGTCTTTTTGTCTTTTTGTCGCTTTGTCGCTTTGTCGCTTTGTCCCTTTGTCTTTGTCGCTTGTCCCACCTCCATATAATGGATTAACTGTCATCTTCCCAATTCGGTAATGATAAGCGCCCCTATTACCAAATCGGTGGTGCTGCGCAGCGATACACACCAATACTCATCACACGATTGCAGCCAAGCCCCGCCAAAATTTCACCCCCGGGTCTTCAAACCCTCTTCCAAGCCTAGACCCGGTCCATGGACGCTGTGGTAGCCGAGACTGTGGGCTTCCAAGAATTTCAAAGTCCAAGACATTCGAAATTCCAAGACTTCCAGAATTCCAGAATTCCAAGAAATCTGGAATTTCACATTTCTTTATTTGCCACTTAACCTTTGCCCCGCTCCGCAGGTCCACATTTTGGCCAAGCTTCACTGGATCGTCGCCAAGATTTGTAACCACGATTCTCGCACCCCTCGTGGCGCCTGGCTGATTATTGTGCCTGCATATGCCATCGTAAACTCCCGCGAACACATGCAGTGTTTGCAGAACCCCGCGAACCACGCCAGAGAATGGCCCCATATCCCCGCCTCACAAAGCCTTGGTGGACATAATGAGCTTCGGAGATGTCACGCAGACTCCGCTCTTGAATGAACTTTGTGTGTATGAGTCTTCCTGGTCCTGCACACAGATAGCCCACTGCGTCTCAAAAACTCCGAGGACCGTAACCGCATCCTCGTGCATGTGTCGCAGCATGCTTGACGCCGCGCCTCCGTCAAACCGCATGGAAGAGCACGGCGCAAAAACGGCGGATCTAGCATCTCCTCTTTCTTGAAATTTCACTGTTCTACCCTCAAAGTCTGCCACATGCAGAAACGGAGGCTTTGCACTGATTTTTTCTGGGGTTTCAGGTTTTCCTGCCCAGCCCGGGCCTAACCCCCGAGGCACTTGTGATGGAAGTGACATTGACAAATTCCCCGTTTTTGAAAAGGCCATCTTTTTTTTTTGCTTTTTCGGTAAAAGTTTCTGATCTCTGCTCGTTTTTATTCGCCTGGTTTCGGGTTGCTCCCTGCGGACCAAGGGAAGCTATTCTTCTGCGCAGCGCCGCGAACTTCCCCCACCTTCGGTTTATCTGAAAATGCGGGGTCCTTAGACTCTGCTTGCTCACAATTGCACGTCCACTGAACCCTTGGCTTCTTTCTTGTTTCCCAAACTGTTTTTTGACGACTCTCTGTACCACTTCTTCTTTTGTCTCTGAACGGTTTCATCTTTGTTTTGTAAAGTTTGCATTTCTGCAACGTCTTCTCCGAGCTACCACTTCTCCGAGGCCTGCCTCCCACACCTTCACCGAGGCCTGCCACCGAAAATCTCGGCCTGAATTGCCGAACCTATATTACCCCATGCAAAGAACAACCTTCACATTTTCCTTCATCCCCTAAATCCTATCCTTGGAATAGAGCCAATAGTGAATATCCATAGAGTTTCCATACCCCTTTAGATCGGAAGCCAATCAAATATACTTCCTCCATTATATCTCCATATTCATTTTCACTCCATATCCAGTTCTATATCGAGTTCCAGTTTCGGTTCCACTTTACGACAGCACCTAATCAAGTTGAACGGCAAGATACCACCAAAAAGGATATATCAGCACCGTCGAATATTTAGTGGAAGAGTTTGGTCAAAACGCTTCGAGATTCAATAGTGGGTTTGAGGAATAGCAGCCTTTTATAACTGAGCGCAAGAGCCCCTGAATTCTGAAACAACTACAAAGACGAGAATCTGAAACAGCCACAAAATCGTGATTCTGAAACAGCCACAAAGACGAAAATCTGAAACACCCGATACATATTTGTACCGCTCTGCACGCCCTACTTGTGCACCCTCAAAGAATATAAATATGCTGTCTCCCTCCAAGAAATACGTCTGTGGATATTGCTCCCGAGCCTTCACCCGCTCTGAACATAAACAGCGCCATGAACGATCCCATACCAACGAAAAGCCCTTCCACTGCTCCTATTGTACCTCGGCTTTTGTACGCCGGGACCTTTTACAACGCCACTGTCGGACTGTGCACCATATACGCTTGGTGTCAAGGGCTCATACTAAAGACCCAAGCGTGTCCAAGGGTGGGCTGGTGGTGAGCCTCGAAAACACATGGAAGCCTAAAGCCAGCACCAACAGCCCAACCAGTTTACAACCAGCCCCCACTGGCGACTGCATACTGCCGACCTCCAATGGTTTATGCCAAGTGTCGCCCAAAACCCTGTTGGATGTGCAGCCGCAGGAAGTCACCCTCAAACCTTACTCCACCCTGCTGCCTCCCAAAGTGCTGCCTCTTCTGCCCGGAGCAAAAAGCGGGCTGCTAGATGAGCAGGTGCTGCCTCCGGTTATTTCCGACGGACATACCCCTCGAATCTCGCATGCATACCCCGGACCTGCACATACGGCTGCAAATCCTCCCTTGGGGCCCCGCTGCACCACGTCCCCGGCTTTAGACACCGAGTCTAATATCGTGGCCAGCGCAAAGGCTCTCTTGCAGTTGGCCCCTCAAAACTCTAGCTCCGACGTCTTGCAGGGAAGCCCTGGTAGCGGCGCTGGTGGTGCTGGTGGCGCTGGTGGTGCTGGTGGCGCTGGTAATGCTGGTGGCGCTGGGTTGGGCACGCCATTTGACCCCGCTCTGGCACCCTCGCTGGCCCCCTCGCTGTTGGATGTGTTGCAAATCCTCCTGCTTGCCAAGATCTTCGAGCAGTATTACTTCCCTGAGGACCTCAAGTACCCGCTCAATGAGTTCTTCTACATTGGGTACTCCATCATAGCGAAGGAGCACTACAATACGCTCCCGACCTCGCAATCCGAGATCCACAGCTACAACTCCATCTTTTCGCAGGGGCAGCCGCATACGTTCAAGGTCGGGTTAGCATACTCCATATTGGCGGTGGGATGTTTATCGATGGCTGGCAAAAGCCCACAGAAGGAGAATGAGAAGCTCGCCGCTGAGTTTATGGAAAAGGCCCGGGACTCGTTGATTGAAAAAAGCGTTTCCAGTCAAAACACCCCCGCCAACCAGCTCAAGTTGCTCAGCAGCCTTTACCTCTTGACGAACGTTTGTATTGGTCATTTCGATACTGATTCCACGATGGCCGTTTTGGAGGACACTACGCACGCCACCATCCAGTCGTTGCCTCCACATCTCATCGAGACGGAAATGGAGCTTTTGTGGAAGATTTACATCTTGGTATCGGAGCTGAAACCTTATGGGAAACCACCCAAGTTTTATACGTGGTTTCTTGGACAGAAACTCAATGGAACTGTTTTGGCCGATCTTATGCGGACATATCTGAGCCCTGGGCCCACGGACCTTTCCATTGCTGGCAAAATGGCTCCGGTGGTTATAAGCACCATTTCCAATGAATTGAATTCGTTGACTACAGAAAAGGCGCTCTGGATCTACTCATCTCGTCTAGAGCTTCATTCTGCGCTTGGGTGTATCAACAAGTCGGTCAGCTGCGGGCCCAACCTGGACATTTTCGAGGTTTTCCGGAGAAAACTTATTATTGAGGCTTCCGCTCAGTGCAAGGATCTTTTGGAGGCCAGCGTATTTGAGATTACTTCCTCGTCGCAACTCAACTTGTTGTTTGCTACTTTGAGGGAGTTGGACGTGACACTCGACTTTCACCAGTTCATGCAGCAAAACCTCAACTCACTGTTCCAAACGTTCGTGGAGGAAGCACGGGGCTTTTTCCAAACGGAAGACAACTACTCGCTTAGGTTGAGTGGAAACTTTGGGCTAGTGAGTTTCCCGTTAATCTTTAACGAGACCTTCTTGGGTTTGCAGCTGGCTCCGTGCCGAGTGTCGCAGCTCTCGTTGAATACATTCGAAAAGACCAACCTCGAAGTGTTTGTTTTGCAATGGTATGCCATTTTCGCCAAGACGCTCGTCAATGTGGTGGTCAACAACAATGCTGTTTCCATCAGCCAAGCGTTCTCCAAAAACGCCGTATTCCTCGCGTTGTTGGCCATCATTAAAGAACGGGGAAAGGACAATTTCGAGGCCGGCTCCCAGAGCATCATTCCTATTCTAGATGAAGTCACAAAGGTGTGTGGCACGTGGCTTCAGCAAGCTCCACATTTGGACAAGTTTCTGCTGAACCTCTTCCATTTCTGCAGGGAGCTTGTCATCTTGACGTTGAACCAGGGCAAGTTCAATGTGCATGATGTCTACGCCAGCAATGACTCGTTGCTCGTGCGCAACCACCGGTCCAAATCCATCGGGTCCATAGATACGGCAATGCACTCAATGGAAAGCTGCGGTGGGTTCCGCTTCTTCCTGGGGCCGCCTCTTTCTTCGCCGGCTTACCCGCACAGTGGCTTCACCAAGAACTACGTGTTGAAGGGTGAACCCAATGGTTTTTCCATGTCCCCCACTCAAAAGAGTGCACCGCTGTATTCTCCAGTCCAGTCCAGCTCAGCCCAGTTTTCTCCTTCCCAAAAGAGTGCCCAGTTTCCTCCAGTCCAAAAGACCACCAAGTTTTCCACCGGAGTTACTGCTCAGTTTTCCACCGGAGTCACTGCTATAGTTCCGGTGAATGGGTTTCCCAAGATGGAGATTCCCACCATCTTGCCTCCAATCCATGCCTCTCTACGAAGCGGAGGCCAAGTACACTACGATATGAAGACTTCGGAGTGACTTCACATTGACTGTGGTCTAGACCAGGCCAATTTTTTTGGTTCCAATTAAAGCATTTATTATGAACATCCTGCCCGCATGGTTGCCTTATATCTTGGCCTCGTGCTGGAATCTTTCGTTGTAATAGACTTCAAGGCTCCATGCCTTGATGACCTGGTGGCTCAATTGCACACTTGTGCCACCCACTACTTTCTCTTCGTAGCAGACCCTGATTAAATCGGCAGGGATTGTGAAACAGAACAGTGGTACTTTCTCTGTTTTCTGTGTAGGTACCTGATCTCCATGTTCCGGCATATACACCTGGGCATTACTGGAAATGAGTCCCACAAATCCACCATGGCTGTCAAAAATGCCTCCGCCTGACGACCCATTCCAGCACGCCGTCGATGTAATCATCAAACATGGAATAGAACCTTGTGAATGGTTCTGGAATGGTTTCATTCTTACGGTCCTGGATATAGACCCTCTCGTCAATAATGGCTCTTGCTTTCCCCTGGTTAAGAATAATCCAAATCCAGCAGCTATAAGACATTCAGATCCTAATCCAGATCCGACACCAGAAGCATTAATGGTGTAGCTCGTTTCAAGCGTAGGAAAACGATGATATTCGAATGTTCCTGCATATACCACCACAAACGCCAAATCTAATTCCTGAAACGGCACCACCACTTGGTCAGCTAAAATCTTGATGTTTTTACCGTTGAAAACGGCATTGCATGAAATTGTGGGGTCCTCGAGAAGAGGCTGCATCACATGATAATTGGTCACGAGGGTCGTTTCATTGTACACCACACAGGACCCCCACGACAGGCCTTTTTTGGATGACAAAAGGAGGGGAAGAATGCGGTGGAGTTTGGAGAATGTGATCGGAGTTTTAACCGAATTGGGAATGACCGCTGAAAGTCTCGGCTTTAAATCTATTTTAGGAAATATCTCCGGGATCATCTGCAAGGCCAAAATCACAGTCAAGTCGCCATCACCATTAGTTTTGCGGAGATTACCGAGTACTAAACCCACTTGTAAGCCGGTTTCCTGCAGACAGACAACTCCGCCAATCATATTCTCCAAATACCTGCAGTCGCTCAAGCAACCATCTGCAAAGACTGCACACACGGCACCGGAGGATCTGAAATTGGCAAATAACTTCGGGCTCGTAAGTCCGAACGGGGTACTCTGCACAATAAGCTGCGAAAGGGGGTGCACTTTCCCAATTTGGAAGGGGTTAAGCCCGTCTTCAATTGCATCCTGCAAAAACGCACTCATCCGAACCACCGTTATATCCTGTAATGAACTTCCCAGAACGGAATTCATGGGGAAGAAGTTGAAGCCATTACGGAGAACGTTGTCCAAAAAGGGGAAGAGACGATTTTGCCTATTTTCAATAAGTTTTTGGTGTGCTTCAGGAATACTCCCGTTTAGGCCATTTTTGCCCTTTTCAGCGTTATTTCCGCTATTTTGGGGGCTTTTTTGCCCGATTTTGGCCCCATATCCATTTCCGGACCCAAACTGTCCATTTTCGGCATCAAACTGTCTGTTTTCGGATTCTGAAGGCCTGTTTTCTTTAAGGACTCTGAAACTATCAAGCACCCGTGCCCGTATCCAAACAAGATCGTCGCCAGCGTGTGCGGCGGCAACGTGAATACGGTATTTGGAGAGTTCACTGACAGGAAAATGAAGCACGGTGACGCAGTACTGCAGAGATCCTGCATCTATAAAACAACCTGAAATAGCATGCGGGGCATGAGACGGCAGTAGCGGCGTAAGCCGGACCAGAATGGGACAATAACGCATCCCCAATGGTTCATGAATGGCACTCTTTGTGGGGGAAAGTGCTTATCGTGCGAAACTGCATATAGTCATATGCTAACATCCGGACACCTGGAATTCGCACCTCCGTACATCCAAATCAAGACACCAACATCAGAACACCACATTTGTATACACCGGTTCACCGACCTTCCCACGTTCTTTCCACAACAATTTAGTTCCTCGTAGGAAACGGTATGGAGCGGTGTAGGTGCGTGCATATAGCGTGCAAGTTGGGTTCGGAGTCTGCGGTTAGGAGCCCGTGTCGCACCATAAAGTCCACCACCACCAAGGCACAATTGGGCTTGAATTCACCCGCATGTACTCGCTGAGCCACCTCCAGAATCGGCATCAACTCAAAGTCCTCTGCTTCGCCATCCACGGGCCTGGGGGTGGGGTCGTGCGCCGATCGAAATTCAATATCATAGATATACTCCACTTCGGGCTGCACGTTTCCACCTTCACCATCCGGTTGGATCATATAAGAAACGATCCCGGCGGATTTGGCCCGTTCCTGTACAAAAGCAGCGTCCAAACCGGCCTCTTCATAACATTCCTTGACGACATTTTCCCATACTCCGAGTGGATATGCAATTCCGCCCGCCACCATATTATCCAAGAGTCCAGGGTAAGTTTGTTTTGTAGCAGAACGGCGTGGCACCCACATTTTCAATTCTTGGCCATTTGCGGCGGGCATATAACCGTTTAGATGCACTCCATAGGTGACCACCCCCAACAACACCGAGAATGCTCTTTCCACCAAAACGTAAGGAGTCTTGCTGGGGAAAAAGACTGTGTATAACTCGTTTCTCCATGCTTTGGCAAGGTTTTGGTCGTTTTTCCTCCAGATTTCAGCCACTTCTGCAAAAGCTTCGGATCTTTTCTCCACTGTATCAAGCCCAGCGGCTACAGTTACCATTTTGGGACTAGATGCTGAAAAATGGCGAGATTCTTGGAGTTTTTGGGCGATTCCTTCGGTGATGTAGCCAATCGGCACTCCGCAGGCCGTTGCAAGCGTCCAGTACGCGGCATTTTCTGTAAATGTGTCCACTTTTTTTACCACGTCAAGGAACAGCAGCATGATGTTTCAGAAATGCAATAAGACGAAGAAAAATTGGGGGGAATAGTGGAGGGAATAGTGGGGAATAGTGGGGAATAGTGGGGGAAATTCTGCACTATTCGGTGGAGTTGATGGAGGATGTGGTGTTGTGTGCAGGCCGTGACACCCGTACCTCCCGTACATCCCGTAAATGGTATAAATCATCAAAAACAATACCCCATTATTTTTCCTTCCATTATTGGGTATAAGTGAAACGAATTTAATAAGACCATATTTTCTGATTATTCATTTCCGGCCATAGGCTCATTCGAAAATCATTAATATCACTGATTATTGTCCACCAGTATCAGTAGTTCCCAAGTATCAGCAACATCAGTAGTAGTACCAGTACCACTATTATTAGAGTAGTCAGTAAGAGACTACTACTAGCATTACCTGCAGTACATGTAGTAACTGTACCAGGATATATGTTGTGTCAGTTAGTATAGCAAACACTAGTCCAAATGGTAGTACCAGCTTTATAACCACGAGTCGTAGTATCACTAGTGGTAGTAACCAGGCTCACAGACATTTGCAGACTGAAGAAAAAAAATTTCAGTCTTAAGACCGAGAAAGTGACATGGAAAGTGCTGTAACACACTTGGTTTCATAGGTGAACAATTGAGCCAGTCGGTTTCACTTCTGAAAAATCCCGTCATAGAATATTAACAGCTGGGAATGTATAATATATGGCCATAATTTGGTGGCAATATACCATAGCTCTGTGGCAATATATCATAGCTCTGTGGCAGTATACGCCTATGCCTAAATGGGCATACACTTATATATCAATGTGTATGGTTTTGGTATCTGGTGATGTGATGATTCACGTAAGAAGTTGAGGTTCAAGAGCGTTAGATATTATTCATCCGGTTTCTCCAAGAATGGAAAAAGTACGGAAAAAGCATGGAAAGCGCATGGAATAGCATGGCGAAAACATGGAGATCTTGCCCATTCACAGGTAAACCCACTCGTAATAAAATCTCAGCGAAGGAGTGGAAAAGATGGGCTTGATCTTGGTAATTGGTGCATTCTTCTTATCAGTAACATGACCATTACAGGAGGACGTCTCATCAAGATAATCCCCCAATTACAAGAGTTGGTACTTGGACTCCTTGACCGAAACAACCAAATTCTCTGTACGTGTTCTCGTCACTGGCCAGGGCGTGAAAAGCACGTAGTCAGGGTTGAATATCTGTTGAGAAAGCACTTGGTGCCATTCTTTAATAACACCTCCAGCATCAAAACAAGTTTCACCTTTGAAGTTGATTTCCAAGTTGAGCGTCTTAAACACATTCGTGGACTCGAAGACAAGCGACCGATACGAATCCAATAATACTTGCCACTTTCTCTCTGTGAATGGAGATTCTGAGCTTGTTGCTGTTCGCGTCCTTACTGTCGCTTAAGCTGCCCAAATCAGATTTTCGGGATGTATTTCTCTGGGACATAATAACAAAGCTTTCAGGCCATAAATTGGTGTGATGGAGATAAGCTGGGTGTTCACTTTGCGGTGAAGACAGCTGGGTAGCCATGAAGTGGAACGGGATGGAAACGGTGTCATGTTTCATCCAAAACAAATGCTGTTCAATGAAAGGGGAGTAAAAGGAGGGAGAGTAAAAAGGAGGGAGCCCCTTTTATATACAATTTCTCACCCCGCCCAGTTTATTTGCAGCCACCTTCTATGCAGGAGTGGCGAGCATAGAAATATATAAGACTGCGCATTCCCCCCTTTATTCCCAGCCATTATTATTCTGCAACATTCAGGAAAAACGGGAAACCAGCACTTTCAATTGCTGGGATGTTTTATAATTGGCTGTTTATGTTCTGTCCTGGTATATTTACTCTTTAAAGATTCGGGACTGTTATGTTAGGGGGCAACTAGGGACAATAGTGGACTAGGGACAATAGTGGACTAGGGACAATAGTGGACTAGGGACACTATGGACTACTAATTATGGACAGAATATTAATATGGATATACTATGGACAACTACGGACAATTATGGACAGCTATGGACAACCACAGACAACTATAGACAGCTATGGGCAACCATGGATATTTATGTACAACTATGGACAGCTATGGTATGGACAGATTATGAATACAGACAGACTAGGGACACTATGGACTGACTAGGCCACTACAAGCAAACCAGGACTAGGAATGTGGAAAACCGGGACTGACTAAGACAACTATGCGATACTATGGACAACTATGACAGAATATAGTTATGACTGGACATACCATGAATAGACCTGGACGGAATATGGACTGAGTATGATAACTATGGCAGAATAGACGGCCCATAGAGACTATAGGCTGACTATAACTTGACTGACTACGACTGGACTGACTATGACTGGACTGACTACGACTGGACTGACTATGATTGGACTGACTATGATTGGACTGACTACGACTGGACTGACTATGATTGGACTGACTATAACTGGACTGAGTACGACTGGACTTACTACGACTGGACTGACTACGACTGGACTTACTACGACTGGACTTACTACGACTGGACTGACTACGACTGGACTTACTACGACTGGACTTACTACGACTGGACTGACTATGATTGGACTGACTATGACAGACTAGGACTAGGACAGACTAGGACTATGACAGACTAGGACTATGACTGGACTGACTATGACTGGACTGACTATGACTGGACTGACTATAACTGGACTGAGTACGACTGGACTGACTATAACTGGACTGAGTACGACTGGACTTACTACGACTGGACTTACTACGACTGGACTGAGTACGACTGGACTGACTATGACTGTGGACTATCCATGAACTAATTGATCATTTATTTCTAGATTTCCGGCATGATCAGCACCAAAGAGACTGCAGACGAGCGAAATATTACGTCCAAAGCCCTTACATCTGACCAATTGGACTTGGTGTACCTTCTACCGGAAATGCAACAATTCGGATTACCTCAATGTTGGGCTCACGAGCAAAATCCAGAATTGAAGGAAATACACCAGCGGGAACTTGAAAGCATGGGTTCGTCTGATGGCAATATCACTCAATTCAATGCCAGTCAAGTGGTCTACAGCTCTGTTTGTGGTATCGGTCTGGAAGACTCAACTCTGCATGGTATGGGTATATGGTCACCATTCACATGTACAACTATTGAACCATCTGACATAAAGCCTAATAATTATGACAGAAAATGGACTATTGCTGATTTCTACCTATGAGCTGGAACTAGACTGGGAATGGAAATGAACTGGAAATGAAACTCGTCATAACTCTAGAGCCAAGGCTAGATATAGAACCAGATCTAGACTGTGAGTACTAGAATCTATAGCTACTCCAATGCCTGGCCGCCAACTTGTTTACTTGTCTACTTGTCCATTGTTTTTTTTCTCCATTGATTTGTCCTTTTATTGCCTATTCTGACCCAGACATTCTGCATCATTACTCTTGCCGTTTCACCCAGCTATGTTTATGTTTCAGATTATCATAAACGCGAGTTTTCCTACATTTACACGATTTTGGGCATAATCCACTTTTTCAGTTGGACCTTCTTCGTCCGTTGATACTCTATGGTCTGTCTTAAAGCCATAAAAGTATGTACCAGGAAGACAAACTCCATATATTTTTATCTCCTGATACTTTTAGAGCCCCGCACTATCAAGGATCTACACTGCAATACAATGTATGCAGGTCATTTGAATGAATACATCAGAACAAAATTAGACAATGACCTGCATATATGTATAATAATGTATAGTTTTGGCTCGCGCACGACTTTTGCAGTGCAGTGCGACTATCAACCAACATTAAACATAATTGAACACCAGACAAACTCCACACTATCACCTGAATCAAACCAGATAAACCAATAACAAACTTTGACGCCATCTACAAGTTTCAAACACAAACGCATTCGCTTGATAATTATATACACTCCTCATTGCCCGAAATGGCCCAATCTGTAGAGCCGCAGGCCGTTTTAGAACCCTCAATGGACCCCACAAATTCCCGCTCCTTCAGAGACACTGAGTCCGATTCTGGAGTAGGAAGAGACTCCAAGAACTCGGGAGAATTCGGGGAAAACCATGAATCCAAGGAAAAACCGGATTTTGAAACGGAAAAACCTGGAGCCGGGGAGACCCCCGGAGTTGAGGAAAAACACCACAGTAATAATGTCGACCCGTCGCTGCCTGCTTCAGTTTCTTCCCTTTCGTCGTCCGATTCCACCAGTAATCTCATCAGCAGCTTATCGATCAACGGCATCCATCCGGAGAAGGACCAGGGTCAGGTGCGTGCCATCACCAAGAAGTACGAGAAGTACTCCAAGAACAGAGACCCCATTCCAAAGAAGCCAGAGCCCAGAGACACCGAGTCAGAGAGTAAGGAGCCCGAAAGGGTTGGAAATGGGACTTTTGGCAATGGAAATGGAGTAGGCAATGGAAATGGAATAGGCAATGGATCTAGAAATGGATCTGGAAATGGACCTGCACCTGGCATAGGATCTGGAAATGTTAATGGCCCCGGTAATTTTGACTTTGAAACGTTCGAAACCTTTGACCCAGGATCCTCTGCATCCTCTCAGAAAAGCAGTATTGTTGTTTCACCCGTGCTACCGAAGGCCGCCGCCAGGCCCGTGCCTCCCGAGATGATATCCAAGAAACCCATCAAGTTCACCGTACGCAAGGTATCCCGTGACGAGGAGGTAGTCCCAAAACGGGCAGAACCCCGCAAAGAGTACCTATACGGCAACATCCCCGAGCACCGGGCCAAACTTGAGCTCCGCAAGGCAAGTGACAAGAAAAGCCAGCTCCAGCAGAACCAGCAGAAGTACGACCTGTATGTGGTGCGTCTGGACAAGATCGAGAAGGAGATCCGGTTCCTAGCCAATCTTCTTCCGCCTTACAACGTGGAGATCGACTATGCCACCCGCAACAAGATCACCCGGGCCATCGAGAAGTTGCAGTTGAAGAAGGACGAGATCGACAAAAAGAAGTACTCGCTTGGGATCTCCATCAGTCGTTTATGGAGGGAATATGATGAGAACAGCACCTGGGTGCGTTCCGTCAGCAACCAATAAGACTCTCGGACAGTGAGACAATAATTTGACAATTTGAGGCACAATTTGAGATGAACACTTTCCCCTGGAAACTGCACCTGAGACGATCGTGTTGACTGGTAGACCTTGTGGACATATTAATAGAGTCATGCAATGTCCCGGAAGATCTTATCACATAGTCAATAGATCTGAACCATGTACAATGAACATCGTAAGGCATTCGTTGATGGCAAGTCTGTAATATCAATAGCACCTTAGCTTTTCCAACGTCTCACAATAAATCCGGACCAACTTAAAAGAATCACTTCCATTCCTCATTTCTTGTTTTTCGTTTCTTGTTTTCGTTCTTCGGTGGCTACTTTTTTATAAGCTCCTGTGCCAAAGTATTCACCACATTGGCCTCCGCAAGCGACGAGTGGCCTTCGCTCATATCATCAGAGCCCTCGACCCTCGAAACCTCCATGAATGACGAGTAGAGGCTGGTCAACTCCAAGAGATCGTTCACCGATTCCCGCCTCAAGTCACACACCACCTGCTGAAACAGAGGCAGCAGAAGCACGCGGATGGGGAGCTTATTGTCCACAAGAAACTTGAGGAGGTGGCGGTGGAAGGCCGTGACCGAGTAGGACGAGTTTTCGAGCGAAGCCACGGATCTGCGGCCATACTTGCTTGTTGCTATGGGCAGCGGGAGTTGACCGGCATAGTTCTGGTGTGCCTGTGGATCTTGCTCTGCCGGTCCTGCTTGCATGCTGTTTGCTCTTCGGTACTTGGGGTTCTGGGTAGACAACTCCTCCAGCCGACGTCTTTTGATTACAGCTTGTAGTTGCGGTTCTTGAGGCTGTGTCGATTGGTGGTGTTGTTGATGTTGTTGTGGTTGTGGTTGTGGTGGTTGTTGATGTTGTTGTGGTTGTGGTTGTGGTGGTTGTTGATGATGTTGTGGTTGATGATGGTGTTGATGGTTTTGGGGCTGTTGGTGTTCGGGTTGTTGGTGTTGGGGTTGTTGATGTTGTTGATGTTGTTGATGTTGTTGATGTTGTGGTGGTGGCTGGTGTTGTTGTGATGTTTGGTGCAGCTGTTGATGTTGTTGTTGGTTGTGTTGTTGGTTGTGTTGTTGGGGTTGATGCTGCTGCTGTTGTTGTGGTTGTTGGTGTTGTTGTTGGGATTGATGGACCTGTTGCTGCCGCTGTGGTGGTGGTGGTGGTGGTTGTTGTTGTTGTTGTTGTTGTTGTTGTTGTTGTTGTTGTTGTTGTTGTTGTTGTTGTTGTTGTTGTTGTTGTTGTTGTTGTTGTTGTTGTTGTTGTTGTTGTTGTTGTTGTTGTTGTTGTTGTTGTTGTTGTTGTTGTTGTTGTTGTTGTTGGGACTGCTGCTGGTGCTGTTGTGGAACTGCTTGTGGAGAAGCCTGGTTTGAAATCTGGCTTTCAATCTGATTCTGGATCTGACCTTGGATCTGCTGGCTTTTTATCTGCTTGGTCAGACTCTGGGACCCCTGGCTCTGGCGCCGGTCCAGTAATTGTGGAGACGATTGTTGCCGTGTCACTCCAGGCAGGCTCAGCAGCATTTCAAGGGAGTGGATCTGGGCCGGAGGGTTTCCAATATGCAGATTAAACAGCGATGAGTACGGCATCGGCATCCCGTTGGAGGTATTGTACAAGATGCCGTTGCCGTCCACGGGAACGGAACGGGCCGTGTTGATCAGGTCCTTGCTGAGCTTATGGGTCCGTAAGTGTTCACTAAGTTTCTTGGGCAGGCCCTTATCACTGGGCATACGCGTGACCCGCTTTCCACAGTAATCACACACCGCCGTGCTGGAGTCATGGGCGTCTTGAACAAACCACGTCCACACCCACAGTTTCTTCTTGGCCCCAAACTTCTGGCCCGGCTTGTTCTTGCGCTCTCGCTTGGTCATGGACTCGGGGCGCATGGGCTTGCCCTCATTCTCCAGCATACTGACGTCGGGCGCCGTTCCATTTTCAGAAGTCAACGGATTGGCCGACGAGTCCTGTGTGTTCCCAATAGAGCCTGCACTGGGGAGATTGTTGCGGTCGGACTCTTCGGGTGCCTTGCTGGAGTCAGCCGAGGGGAGGATTTGCCGGTTAAAGTGTTGCTGTATTTGGCCGACCCCCGAGTTGGGCTGTAAATTCTGTTGGCCAATAAAGGGGAACGCCAACGAGTTGGGCGGTGCCGGGTTGCTGTAAAAACTCATATGACGATATGATGATGTGTCAAGTTGATGTATCAAGTTGATAATTTGATGAATTGATCTATTGATTTGATGAATTGATCTTTTGACTTGATTTGTTGATTGGTCTGCTGATTCTACCCGTTTATCTGTTGATCCGTTGTTTTGGTCTGTTGGTGTGTTGTTTCGATGGTGGTCAATTATTTTGGTGGTCAATTATTTTGGTGACAGTGATTGGTTAATGAGTCGAACTTGACGGGTCAGATTATGGTGTTCCTTATATAAACACCTTCAGATTTGGGGGCAGTAGAGGGGCCAGGTATTTATAGCCGGAGAGATGGGAGTGGGTTTGTGGTGGGGAGGGCAAAAATATGGGGGTGTGAGAAGGGGGGGAAGCGGTGACTTTATAGTGGGCGTGGGAATGGCTGTAAAACGGTGGCTGTAAAAACAGACGTGATGTTGAGAGACGAGGGTAGGAGTTTCGGGGGTAGCGCGAGTCGAGGGTGACCAAACCGAGGGTGCCGCGCCCCGGTCTAAGGCACGGTGGCTTTTCACGTGATTCCACACGTGCTCAATCATGTGATGTGGCACGTGACACGTCACGTGAAATCTCACTCACCCCATACATAATCTTATACATCCCGTAAGACGTACCAGCCACAACTCCCCCAAAAAATCTATTCTGTCTTCTCAAAATGTATTCTGTCTTCCCAAAATCTCTCTTCACCCAAAATCTCCCTTCAACCAAATCTCCCTTCAACCACTTGTATTTCCCCCGGTCAATCTTGCCTATTGTTCGTCTCGCCTTGCCTTCCCAGTACCACAACTCGGCCAGGCAGTTTCCAAGACCAGCGCACAAAACCTTAATTCGGAAAACATGACCTTGTGCATGGGTCAGTTTTTCCGACCCATGTAGTTCCACTTATCAAATGCTGGTCAAGAAAGCAATTAGTGGCGGCCGGTGCTGGTGGTGCGAAGGCAATTTCCTAAACGGTGCGAATGTTCCAGCGGACCTGCACACAGGCCGCGTCCAGAGTGCATGAACACCATCTCCATTTCCGACCCATGCATTCTTCGATGCATAGCTGGGTATCATTCGAGTAACTACCAGCTGCCAAACTTCGAAAACGTGCGGTGATTTTCCCGGCCTTGCTTGCTTCGAGGCGGGGCATTACCGTAATAGTGCGTTACGCCAGCAGTTGCTGTGTGCAGGCCCGCGCAACCGTCGTTTTTTTGCAGCCTTACCCTTCCCCAGGCCCAGATATATAAACTGTCCTCTCCCCCACATCTCTTAATTCTCTCTTCTTCTTTTTTTCTCCATCACTCTTTCTAACCACTTCTTTCCTTTGCCTCTTCTTTTTTTGCTTCGGTTCTTCACCTTCGGTTCTTCCTCTTCCAGTCACTCCTTTGACCAACCCTTGTCACTCTTTTAGTCTTCCAGACGTTCCCCTCATTTGACCTTTGCTCCTCTTTTATACCTTTCCAATGAAGTTCTCGAATCTCCTTTCAATTCTTGCAGCCTCTGCTGCGGCCACGGCCTCCTCCTCCAACGAGAAGAGGGGGGTCCGCATCGTCAAGCTCACCAAAACTGTGGACAATACCGTTACTAACACCAATGTGGTGGCTGGCGTGGTTTCCACTGCTACCAGCACCAGCGTGTCCACCACCACTTCCACAACGACGAGGTACACCTCTACCTATACGTCGACCATTTTTGGTGAGTTTCATACCTATGTGTCGGTGATTGTCAGTCCGTCAAGTTCAAACTCCAACTCGGACTCCAACCCGGACTCCAACTCAGACTCCAACTCGGACTCCAACTCAGACTCCAACTCGGACTCGGACAGCTCGAACAACTCGGATAACTCGGACTCAAACTCGGACTCCAACTCGAACTCGAACAGCTCGAACAACTCGGATAACTCGGACTCAAACTCCGGTTCTGCTTCTGACAGTGATGGTGCTGGCTCCAAATCTGGCTCCAAATCTGGCTCCAACTCTGGCTCCAACTCTGGCTCCAACTCTGGATCTAATGCTGGCTCTGGTTCTGACTCTGGTTCGAAAGCTGGCTCTGATGCTGGCTCTGATGCTGCAGAGACTACAGCTAAAACACCCACTTCAACCACCCTTGAAGCCGCACAGATCTCTGTCACCAGCGCAGTTACGCCGGCCACCGCACAGCCAATCAAGGTGCAGAGTGAAACGGACTATGGCACAGCTGCAACGGCATTTCCCTCGGTGTGGGGAAGCTACGTCCTTGAGGGTGTCCTGACGTCCTTGATCTCCGGTCTGATCTGTATAGTCGATTACGATTACTACTTGACCGACTACACCGAGACCGTGACGTCCACCGCCACCATCACCTCCACCATCTCGGTGTAACACATAGTCAATAATCAATCGTTCATAGTCAATCTTTCGTAGTCAACACCTCTGTTTCGTAGTCAACACTTCTGTGCCGTAGTGAATACTTTTGTCCCGTAGTCAATACTTCCGTCCCATAGTTAAATGGAGAAAACTCCTAGTACCCATTTTACCTCAAGACTGCAGGGGGGGTAAAAGTTCCATGTCCAGATTCACCAGAAATCATCTTCACAGTAAGTATTAGTGATAACAATAGCAAGGCATTCAACCTTGCCATAATCCCTAGATCATACTTTCCTGTAGTCCATAGTATGATATAGCAGTATCAGGGAAGCAGAAACTGTGCTATTTTTAGATCCTTCGATCACTTCTTTTTTTGGAAACTTTGATCAATACCATCTTTAGATCCTTCTATCACTTCCTTTTTTGGAAATTCCAATCACCTTCCTCTTTGGATCTTCGGTTAGATCTGTGACACGCTTGCTATTAGCGTGCTAAATTATGCATGCCTGCATATAGATCCCAGGTGCGAGGGTCTAGCATCTTCGCGAACCTTCTACGCACTCTCCGCCGGCTCACGTAAGCCATTTCTGGAACCTTCCAGGCACCCTCAGCCCCGATAACGTAATACATTTCTGGAACCTTCTCCGTCACACAAACAACTATAAAGGACAGACATCGCCACTTCTAGTAAACACCATTATCATTATCAGATAAACTCAATCAAAAACACAAACAAACAAATCCAATCCTTCAAATAATGTTTACCTGCAACAGAACGTCCCCAATTGTCTTGTTCGACGCCTTGTCTCAGTTGCAACATTTGCAGCAACAACAATACCAACAACAGTTGAGAAGCCAACAACCTAAGATTGTCAAGCGCATTGAAACTGAAGACGCATACCAGATTCAAATCTTCAAGGAAAACGGCAACTTCGACTCCTATGAATTGAAGGTTCTCCGCAACTGGGGCAACCCCAACTTGGTCAACCTTGTTGTGGAGTCGCTGATCGACAACTTCAAGAAGATTTTCCAGTTCCACTTGGACGACATTGAGGTACCCAAGATTGACTGGGAATATTTCCTGCAAGAAAACGTGTTGGTGTTGAACATTCCCAAGAAGACCAAGTTCTGTGAAGATGACTTCACCAACGCTGTTCTCGCCAGCATTTTCGGAGGCAATGCCAATACCCGTGAGCACCAGAGAAAAGAATGCAAGGCAGATGTTTCAAAGCAAGAAAGCATTCAGTCTCAGCAAAAGAAAGCCATCGAAGCCAAGGCTGAGCAATCCAGAAGAGAAGCTGAGCAAAAGGCCAGAGATGCTGAATTAGCCAAGAAGGAGGCTGAAAAGGCCAGAGAAGCTGAACTCAAGGCAAAGAAGGAGGCTGAACTCAAAGCCAAGAAGGAAGCCGAACAAAAGGCCAAGAAGCAGGCCGAACTCAAAGCCAAGAAGGAGGCCGAACATAAGGCCAAGAAGGAGGCTGAACTCAAAGCCAAGAAGGAAGCCGAACAAAAGGCCAAGAAGGAAGCTGAACTCAAGGAGGCTGAAAGACTTGCCTACATCCAAGAGCAAGAACAAAAGCTTGAGCAATTGAGAGCACAGAAATTGGCTGAAATCAAGGCCGAAGAAGAAAGAATTGCCAAGCTCAAGAGCCAGGTGCTCCAGGAACAAATTCAACGTGAACAAGCGGAACGTGAGCGTTCTGAGCGTGTTAAGAAGGAAAAGGAAAGGCGCAAGGCTATTGTCAGAGAAAGAAAGGCTAAGGAGTCCAAGCAACCCCAAAGCCAACCTTCTGTCAAGCCCAGCTTCACCAATGAAGACTTTCTCTCGCAATTTCTTGAAGGTGTAATTCTTCCGCAACTAGTTCCCGTTCAAGCACCAAAAGCAAGCCAGCCAATTCCAGCAACCTCGCTTGTGGAATCCCCTGATGTGACCCCTGAACATTCTGATACCGAATCCATCAACACTGATATCAGTGACGACACCGAAGAATCAAAGAATGATCTTAAAAAACACCCACTGATGGAAGAAATCGAGGATGAAGAGTTTGTCATGTTCAGGAAAAAGTTTGGTCACTAATTATGCATAATCTTAATAAATAAACGAAAAGGAAAAACAAAATGTAGATTCAAACTCAAATGGAATTGATTCATTATATGTGAATGATTCCTCTTCCACCGATTTCAACTCAAAATTCATGTCTAAATTCTGGTGTTTCTCTCAATTACACCTAGTCTGTTCACTATGACGTACCCTGAATTTTTGAAATCTTCATAGTAAATCCAGTTTTAGTCCACAAGTTATATGGCCCAGTTCTGAAAGGCTAAGAACACCACTACTTAACCTTAGATACTTATAGTCTAATAGAGATATCAGAGAGAATCATCTAGGAACCTCCATAACACTGATCGAGTGAGTTCATACCAATAGTAGCCGTTTAAAATGCTCCATTCATTGTTAGGTTATCGTTTCTGAAAAAGATCCATTCCATTGGCAAGCCCGTTAGAAGTATACACCCCTTGTGAATACAGGTTAAAGCCCCAAGTCACATAATAATTCTAACATTTGGTATTCATCTTATTCATCTTATTCATCTTATTCATCTTATTCATCTTATTCATCTTATTCATCTTATTCATCTTATTCATCTTATTCATC
>NLAO01002319.1:0-57979 GCA_002370835.1 Metschnikowia continentalis | reverse complement strand
GGTTGGAGTCATTCCAGTTGACCAAGTCCTCGCTTACTCGTTTGCAACCCACTCTTAATGCAAACACTCTGAGCTTGCAAAAAGCGCGACTCGCGGAAATGCGGCGCACTTTTTGGTTTTCAACTGGACACTCACTCAAATTGCACACCGATGTCCTTTGAATATAGCATATATTATGCTTTTTCCAGAGACGAATCTTGTCGAAAATTTTGCTCCATTTCTTGGTTGCTTGGAAGTGGGCTGCGTGCTTGTTCTGTTGCCTCTTGAGATTCTTAGGCATTGGGCCATTTTCGCACCCAGTTCCAGGTGCGGTAGGCATTTCCTTTTTGAACAAATCAAGACCTTTAGGCAGCAACAAGCCCCGGAGTTTTTCCGTGAAGGTTTCTTTTGGCTTTTGTAAAGCAACTGCAGATTGGAGCGTATTTGAATTTCCCTCGTTTGGTGGTTCTCCGCTACTCAAAGTGCCAAAGACTGGTCTGTCTGTGCAAGTAGTGGGAATACAATCCAAAGATTCGGGAGATTCATAAATGGAAGTCACATTGGAATCCAACTCAGGGAGACGATTGTAGATCGCTTCATATTCACCGTCGGTAGTTGATCCATGAGTAGCCCTTAAGATTTTGAATTGCTCTCTATGAGGGTCATACTTTCCACGTTTTGTGGTAACGAAATTTGGGTTGTTCTGTTCCATACCGTACATGGTTGGAGTGTCTTATCTTGTCTCAAAGTATCAAAGAAAAAGTACTTTTTGTTTGATAATGGAGGCGGAAGTAAGAAAGTAGTTGGTACAAGAGGGTAGTTTACATAACTCTGTGAGAAAAAGCACAGAGCTCGGCATGGTCTCAAACACGACATAAAATGATCGCAAAAACCCCAGAAGCGAAAACTCTCAAATGAAGATTAAATGTAAAATAAAAATTTAATATTCTTGAAAATTTCCTTTAGTTGAAGGCTTGATTGATTTTATATAATCAGAGGTTTAAGCTCATTAAAATACTTTCTGTCCTCATAATAACTAGAGTGCTGTATTATATTAAGGTATATTTTATATTTACCAGCTGAAGAGATATTGACCACGAGTCTTTTTGAGAAGAGCCAGCTATTATACTTGCGCATAAAATGATACTGCCACTGATGATCCAAATAAATTGCTTTGTCCCATATTTTAGCCTCTATGATTCATTTTCAGCGACATCTCATCTTATAGGCATCATTATAAACGTAAGTAATAATACTAATATGGATGCTGTGATAATTTGTTTCGTATTTATTCAGTTGGCTCATTATTATGGATACAAGATGCAGTTTCAATAGTAAACAAAATATTTTTTCACTCTCTGTATATCTTCGGCAATGGGAAACTGAACATTTTTGTTCGTGGATGGTTCCCTAAGGAAAATCCTGAATTATTATATGGACTTAGACACGATGTATGAAGGAGATATTCACGCTTAAACCTCGTGCCTCAGAAGATGGACGATGAGTCAATGCGGCTGCACGACTCCTGATCAACTAGCATGGTTCTATTCATTCGTGGAGGCAGGTGCTACATATTGAGAGTCTAACACTATAAAAATAAATGAGAACAATCGAGTATACTTCGAAAACAGGTCTTTCTAGCTTGAAACCCTTAATTGAAAGAATCGACGAGGTTGCTTAGATTCGTTTTTTTAGTCCAGCGCACATACACTCGTTTGCCTAAGGCAGTTGAGAGCGTATCAGTGATATGCCCGTATTGGTTGTAGGCGCATTTTGATTATACAAATTTTGTCCTTAAAAAAAGATAAGAATTCATATTAGTTATTTTCAAACAAGTTTATTTTGAGTATCTTGTGGAGATCATTAAAAAAGGCTCATTTTCCCATATCCGCCATGATATTTTGATGATAAACTTGGGTTAAAAAGCTTTGTAGACATGGAGATATAATTGTATTGAACTGTCTTCAATTTCAAGGACAGAGAACAAAACACCTGAGTAGATATCATTAGGAATTGATGCAACTCGAGGTCATTAATATTATAACTTCGTAGTTATTGCAATTCCAAGCGCGCAATCAATAGAATTCTGGCACAATTCTTTCTTACGATGTAACATTTGTGCGCGCGGTGTCTTAAGAATGAATAATATGCAGTGCTGATAATTTTTCTCGATTCGATGCACTCTCCTTCCGACTGTTGTAAGTTCAAAAACAAAGGTGGATATAGTCACGCAAACAAAGAACAATAAACTTGTTTTCGCCATAAAGCTACCGGCATTACTATTGAAGCAAAGAAAGATAAACTTTTTCAATGAACTCAGAAGTCGCCACGACATTGAACAACTTGCTTCAAGGCTTGATGTCGTCAGACAACTCCTTGCGCTCGGCAGCTGAAAAATCATTTGAATCTGAGTGGAGGGAAGAGCTGAGAATTGGCCCTCTTCTAATTTTTTTGGCCCAAAACGCTGTCAACGGTGCTGATGACCTATCCAAGTCATTTTCGGCTGTTCTTTTTAGACGCACTGCCATCAGGTCGCCAAAAGCATACAACAGCATTAGCGACAGAACTATAGGAGTCTTAGATGAAGGATCGAGAAAGACAATCAGAAGTATCCTTCTTCAAGGCTTCGCGACAGATCAGTCGCCCCAAGTGAGAAGAAAAATTTCCGATGCTATTTCCGAGGTCGCCAAAGAGGATGGATCTCCATCAGGGAGCTGGCCGGACTTGGTACCTGCGATCATGCAAGCTGCAAGAAATTCAAATCCAAGCTTTCGTGAATCCGCTTTTCGAATCTTGTCATCTTCACCAGAAATAATTGAAAAGAATATGGTTAATGGTGTTTTACCAGTATTTGAAGCTGGTTTTGCTGATGAAGATGATGAAGTCCGTATCATTGCTTGCACAGCCTTTGTTTCTTTCTTCCGTGAGCTTCCAAAGAAGACCTGGCAATCTTTGACACCTTTGTTGCCCTCATTATTGAATTCTTTACCAAGATTTTTGGAAAACAGGCACGATGAAGCACTTTCTAACGTATTACAGTCCTTGATAGACCTCGTTGAGCTTGCTCCAAAAATGTTCAAAAATATGTTTCCAACTATTATAGAATTTTGCTCTGGTGTTGCTAAGAACAAAGAGTTGGACTCCAACACAAGATTGTCTGCATTGGAACTATTGACGACTTTTTCGGAGACATCTCCAGCAATGTGCAAACAGACTCCAAGCTACACGACCTCCATGGTATTAGTGAACTTATTAATGTTGACTGAAGTCAGCTTAGATGACGATGATGCAGCCGAATGGAATAACGATGACAATAGTGATGATTATGATGATGAACCTGAATATGATGCGGCTAGACAGTCCTTGGACCGAGTTGCGCTAAAGTTGGGTGGACGGGCTCTTGCTGAACCGTTGTTTCAGTATTTGCCTGCTATGACTCAATCCAATGATTGGAGAGAATGTTTTGCAGCATTGATGGCTTTGTCATCAGCTGCTGAAGGCTGTCAAGATGTTTTGATTATTGAAATCCCCAGACTATTGGACATGGTCTTGCCTACGTTGAATCATGAACACTCCAGAGTCCAGTATGCGTGCTGCAACGCATTAGGGCAGATGTCCACCGATTTCGCCGACGTGATACAGAGAACTTCCGGTGATAGAATTTTGCCAGCGTTGATTTCGAAGCTTACAAGCAAATCTGTACCTAGAGTCCAAGCTCATGCTGCTGCTGCCCTAGTTAACTTTTCTGAGGCTGCCACAAAGGAAGTATTGGAGCCGTACCTAGATACTTTGCTTAGTAATCTTTTGGGACTATTGCAGTCGCCCAAAAGGTACGTTCAAGAACAGGTCCTTACAACCATTGCCATAATTGCTGATGCTGCAGGGCAAAAGTTTATTAAGTATCAAGATACTTTGCTTCCAATGTTAATTGGTTTTTTAACATCAGATCTCGGTCCCGAAAACAGAATGCTCACTGCAAAGTGCATTGAGTGCGCAACACTTATTGCAGTGGCTGTCGGAAGAGACAATTTTGCCCCTCACAGTCAAGCTTTAATTTCCGCTATGGGCGCTCTTCAAGAAACTATTGGCGATGTTGATGATCCAGTCAAACAGTATCTCGAGCAAGGATGGGGGAGAATCTGTCAGATTAGTGGAAAAGACTTTTTGACTTATTTACCCGCTGTGTTGCCCCCTCTCATGACAACAGCCAAAGCTGCTCAAGATATCTCCCTCCTCGAGGAAGATGAAATTGAAGAATTTAGCAACAATGACGAATGGGATGTGATAAGCCTATCTGGAAAACTCATTGCAGTGCATACTGCCGCTCTCGATGACAAAGCTTCTGCTATGGATTTGTTGCGTCTTTACGCCACTCAATTAAAAGGCCTGTTTCTTCCTTGGGTTCAAGAAATTGTTCAAGATATTGCTCTTCCTGCTCTTGAGTTTTATTTGCACGACGGAGTAAGAGGCTCTGCATCATTAGCTTTAGCCGCATTATTGAAGTGTACAATTGACGGCACCTCAAATGATTCCGTGGAAACTTTAACTATTTGGTCCTCGATTTGCTCTAAACTAGTTGAAGCGATAACTAATGACCCAGTACCCGAATTGCTCGTCGCTTACTATGGTACTTTAGTTCAATGTGTTGATTCTTTGGGGGCAAATTCCTTGTCTCAAGAACAATTGCACGCAATAGCAAAAGCTTTGGCTCTGAACATGACTGGAATTTACGAGAGAATTAAGCAGAGAGAGAATGATGATGATGAGTTTCAAGAGGATATCAGTGATGATGATGATGAGTACACTGATGAAGAACTTCTCGATGAGATTAACAAGGCTGTATCAGCACTCTTCAGGAATGCAAAATCGAGTTTTTTGAATGAGTACCAGCGCAACTTGGCCACTCTCATTTCTTCTTTCATTTCTGATGAAAACCCACACATCAAGATATGCGCCTTGTGTATTATCTGTGAAGTTTTGGAACACTGTGGTAATGATTCTGACCAAACTTCCTACCTCACATACGTGGTTTCTGAGTGTTTGAGCTCACCAAATGCAAATATCCGGCAGGTGTCTGCATATGCAATTGGTATCGCTGCGCAGCATGGTGGTCCAAAGTACGGTCAAATTTGCATCACTTCTTTACCCGCTCTTTTGAATATTGCAACTTTTCAAGATGCTAGGTCCGAGGAGAATGTGCATGCTACTGAGAATTGTATCGCAGCGATAGCGAAGATTTGTCGCAGCTGTAACTCTTTAGTTCCTGATTTAGACAAAGTGTTGGCTCAATGGGTAGCTGCTCTTCCAGTTATCAACGATGATGAAGCAGCATCCTTCGTTTACGATTTTCTTGCAGATTTGGTACAAAGTGAACATCCTGCTACTCAAGGTCAATATCCAAAAATTATTGATTCTGTGTTCCAGGCATTAGCAAGTCATGCTCTTAATGGAGAACCTGTTCAAAAAATTGTGACCGTGACTCGAACTCTTATAGGGACATTACCTCATGAGAAAGCGGTCGAGATCATGCGCCCTTATTCGAATTTAGCCAACGTTACTAAGTACTTTTCCTGAAATTTACTTAGTATGTCTTTTCAAAGGCGCTATTGCTAATTCAACTTTTTTGTTAGCCTTTAAAAACCCATACACTGAGAAAGTTAATGTGCTATTGAAGAACATCAAGAAATCAAGCTATTAAATTTTACATGTTTGTTAAGTGTCTCGCCATAAATCTCGTGTAGTTTCTTAATGTTTACTATGAAAAAAGATGCGATCAAAAGAGTTGTAGTTTCGTTCCTGCGTAGTCGCGGATACCACACGCAGTCACAATTACATTGTCTTTCTTAAAGTGGTAAATCCAACATGTCCGGACAAATTAGCCCCCATGGATCAGCATCCAAGGAGCCAATGAACAGAAGTGCATCCATGAGTACTATAGAGAGTAGCGTCACCCGGCTTTTGGTGTCTACGAAACATCTTCTCGAAAGTCTCACGCAATGGGCTAGGCAAGAGGAAGATGACAAATTTGTATCTGATGCGTATGTGAAATTAGGAAATGATTTCAGAGCCGCTGCTAAAGCTTTTACAAATGCAGGTGTTGATATATCGGATGTCGGTGATGTGCCCAAAGCTCTCCGGATTGTTTTAGAATCTGCCTTGAGTGAAGCTCCCACTCAAGAAAATTTGGATAGATTTCTTCCAAACATTAGGAAAATCATCGTTAACTTGCTTCTGAACTTGAAAGTGAAACAAACAAAAGCTAAGGAGCTAGCTGCAGAACTCGCTTCACAGCAATCACAACGCATTTCATCGGGAAGCACTTCTGATGCCAACTCGAGTGTCAAAGAGAGTAAAAAGCCGAGCTTGTCCAAAAGATCAAAGTTGTTGACTGAGCTGCAAATAAAGTCCCAAAGCGAACCAAATGACAGATCACAGGAGCATCCGACGGAGAATACAATTTCAGATTCAAGTGAGGCATTGGCAAAGCTTCAAAAAGGAAACGTTATACTGAGACGGGCTTCTAAGAGGTTCAGTGCTTATCAATTTGCCAAACTCACAAACTTCAATACCTCTCAATTGCCTAAAATTTCACCTGAGCTCAAAATCCCACAATCTAGTGACTCTAAAGACTCGACACATGTCCTGGAGACCGAAAAATCAACTGAATCATCTCGCAATGACGCCAATTACATTTTTTTGCGTCTCGATGAGCAAACTAAAAAAGTCTATGTTGATTTACCGCTATCTTTGGCAACTTTAAGACTTCTATTTGTGGAAAAATTTGCATATTCTCCTGGAAGCTCTACCTTTCCCGATATTTATATTTTGGATACTCAAACGGGAGTATCCTTTGAATTAGAAGAGCATTCTATCGGGAATGAAATAAAGCTTGGATCGCTTCTACTACTCAAAAATGCCAATACTGATGCCAACTATGAAAAGCTCAAACTGTTGGAGGACAAATTTGAGAATTTGAATTTGAAAATTGATAGTGCAGTGTCAAAAATCATTTCACAAGTGGGGGAGTCTATTTCATCAAAAAGCTTAAATCAGCCCGTGAATGCTACTTCAAATGTTGATGATCTGTCTCAAGGACAAAAAGCTAGAAATTTGACTTACTTTAAAGAATTGCAATCCCTTCACATAGAGGTCAATTCCTTAAAACAGGCTCAATCTTCACGTAACCAAACAATTCGAGATTCTATCAACAATTTTTGCTCTGAGCTACGGGTTTTGAAAGAAAAGTTTTTGGAGGAGAGTTCATCAGGGTCCAATAGAACATTTATGGATGAGAGCTACGCAAAACTTTCGGAGGATTCGGACTCATTACTAACGAGAGTTGATGATCTACAAGATATGATGGAAGCACTTCGGAAGGATGTCGCTCAAAGAGGAGTGAGATTAGGGCCCAAGCAACTTAAATCCACATTCAAGGAGATCGAAGAAGCCAAGTCCTTACTCGATAGTCTCTGCAATTACATAAGAGAAGGAAAACCAACTTGGAAAAAAGTATGGGAGTCCGAACTTGACAAGGTATGTGAAGAGCAACAATTTTTCAATCTACAAGACGATTTGACCCGTGACCTAGACGAGGATATTAAAAAGATAAAAGAAACCTTCGATCTCATAGAGAGATGCAGCTTGGAGCAGAGCAAACAGACAGTGCGGAAAAATGCATTTTCAAACAGAATTAATATAACGGAGCCAGGTGAAAGCATACTAAATGTGAGGGATGCTGTTCTTCAAGAAGTCGCGGTTCTTGTCCCGGATCATGATCTGAGATTGGATGCTATTGCTAGAGCCGAAAAGGCTAGAGAGAAAGAAAGGCAAATTATGGAAGTTTCGCCTTTTCAAGAAGAACTTGTTGAATTTGTGGGCGACAACAAACTCAAGAAATCCGGGGGTATTGAAGAACTCGAAAAGAGACGGCAACTTAAGGATGCAGAAAACTTTAAAAACTCTTTCGGGTTGGTTTAATCGAATTTAACCAAGAAGATATTGGAGCCGATGCATTGAAAGCCCCTCCTTCGCTGCAAATGAAGCAATTTCATTCCAAGTAACTTTAAAAATATAATCGGAGAATGAAGAGTTTGCGTTGATTTTTTTAAACTCATGAACGACAATGGAGATCATTTCGCAAAGAAAGAATTCAAGTTTAGCTGTCTTTTCTGAGTCTCGATATCCACTGTGAAATTCAGACATCGCAGAATTAATAATCGGTGTAATTGTTTTTGAAATATTTGCACCGACGACATCAATACTCAGTAAATTCAAATCAAGTAAGTAACTCGATAGTTTAAGTTTGAATCTCCATTTAAGGTAGACCAAAGTGGCTTCAAATGATCTCTTTGTCTTATTTGATAGGACCACCCTTTGCGAGTCGAATCTGCGAATACTCAAGTCTTTCAAGCCTATCTGAAGGCCCAAGAAATAAGTAGTCGAGATTTCTGATGGTTGTGAAGAAATCACGTGACATTTCTCTTGATGAACGAATGCTCCATAATTTTGAGCTTCGACGGAATTGGCACGGCTCATTATTATATCGCAATCGGTTTTTTTGGTAGATATGAATAAGAAATCGTCTGCTAATCTCAAAAGAAGAGATGTTTCAAATTCGTTTTTTTTCTCAGAAGTAAGAACATTATTAACAAGAGCGTCGTAAACAATATCACATAAAGTTTCCAGTAGTGGGAGTCCCTGGAACACGCCTATAGTTCTTTTGAAATGCTTTTGCCCCAACTCTGGAATTTTCATAACTGACTCAAGCACTTGATTTCTAACAACATCTAGTATGTCGTCTTTTGAAAATTTGAAAATTCTTGCTTTCTCTATGAAGCCCTCTTTGGCTTTAACCTTGGCTGGTTTGTATCTGTAAAAATCGAGCTCTTCAACATTTTTTCTTTGTTTAATCGATGAGCGGGACCTCTTATATATCTTGGTATTTTTAGATCTCGAAGAATATTGTAGATACCTCTTGACTATGAAATCTTCTTGAATGTGCTCACTTTCAAACAAGTCCTCTATGCAGCTGATAATCTTAGCCTGATTGAGGTTGTCATAGCATTGTTTCATGTCGAACTGAACCCCGAACAAAATGGGAATTTTTCCCTCATTAAAACACAATAATCTGTTTTTGAAAAGACTTATGTGCATACCAACGTCTCTCACCGAATAACATTTTGGATGTATTTTGTGATAAACGTTGATCTTCTTGGCCTGCTGAAATCTGAGAACGTCTCGAATTGGGCGAATGAAATTAAAGTCGTGATTTTTGAAGGCACGTCTGCCCTTTTCGTCGTCAAAATCTTTAGCCTCAGCAATACAACTCACTCTCTTGCGTGGTACACACAAAGGCCTGAAGTCAGATTTTTTTGGAACCAATCTCAAGACTCCAAAATTTAACTCAGCTTTGTGACTTTCGAGCTCATCGTGTTCGGAGACCTCGTATAAGTACTTCTTGCTGTACCTCGTCAACCATGAAGTTGTTAAATCCCTCCATACACTGTGAAGGAAAAATGAGGCTCTGATACCACAATCAGTGGTGTCATTTACATTCTCAGTGACATACCAGAAGTTGTTTACAACCGACGTCAAAAATTTTGTGTAGATCCATCTCATGAATTTTTGCAATGTACTTCTTCTCATTGCTAAATCCTGTAATGAACTAATCGAGTCGGATTTGCCTAGCCATTTGATGGAACTAAGTTTCATTGCTGAGACAACCTTATCCAAATCCATAGGGTCATTCTTTGACGTCTTCAACAACTTTATAATTGAGTGCTTCATAAGCTTTTGATTTTCTCTGCATCCAAATGCATCGTGGGGAAAAATTATACTCGTGACTTGCAAAACAAACTGAGAAACTTCATCAAAAGGAGTACAGTTATCGAAAATTTTCTCAGACTTGCTTTGTGTGAGAACATCTCCCAAAATTGAGGAGTAATCAATATTTGCCTCGTTTTGACACATCCTTTGAAGTAATCGCTGAAGTTTTCTGTATTTTTTTGGCATGTTTCGAGGCTCGTCATTATATTCTAATATTGAGTATAGGATTTTCTGGGAATTTGTCGTGATGAGTCGAGTCCGAAGAGTTGAAGGGCGCCACCTGTAATACGTTTGGGAGATTCTCAACATCTTTTTGTCAAGATGTGATTTATAGCTCTTTGAGTCGTGCAGAGGTAGGAACAAAAGGTTTGAATTTGTTTGCTTGAAACACGACAGAGCACAAAGCAACTTGAGGAAGTTCTGACGTCCGATGTAGAGACAAAGAGTCTCCCAATGATAGTGATTCAACTGACTGCAAAAAAAACTTGTCTCGCAAACATTATGACTGTTTGATTTCGTCACCAAACCAGTCTTTTCTAATATGCTTTTGATGAATTCCAGATATGAATAAGCGTTTTTCTCTTGATTGCTTACATCGACGAAGGGGATTGACTCTTTCCTTAGTTCTACCAATGTTTGGTTCAAAAAATTTTCAAAAGAGCGGTCTTTAAGTTCTATTCCTTCTTGCGTATGACGGCTAGTCGCCCTCCCTTGAATTCCTAAATCAACTAAAACTCGCCTCAAAGGTTTGACCTCGGACATGTGAGGATTGTCTACTTTTATACTTTACGCGAAAAAAGATGCTTGTTCGACACTATAACAGGGAACTTAGTTATGGGTAAATTAAAAGTACCTGCCAATGTTAATTTACAGGATTCAACGATCGCCAATTGTTTGAAACAGATCAAGCGCTCAAATTGTCAACATCGACTTAACAATGACCCCTTGACAACTGCAGTGTGGGTTTGTGATGTTTTTCCTCAGCAGACTAAGGCAATAGTGAATTTCATCGAAAATTTTTTGAAACCGCTTGATAATTCTGATTACAGTCACATAAAGAGATTCAAAAAGCTGTGTATTGGAGGTATCACCTACATTACGTCAGTTCTATGTTCAGTACATGCAGTAAGCCATAAGCTGTTTGTTTTGGATCTTCTAAGAAGTAAATTTGATCCAGATTTCGACGAGGATCACTTGCGGAAGCACAAAATCCCCGTCGACATTCCCTACACAAAAGAGGTTGCATTGAGATGGAGTGATCAATTTTGGCCACTTTCTTGGAAAGGAAATCCTAACCATCAACAGCTTGTAACAGCTAAGTTCCACATAGAAGATGAACGCAAATTAATAGCGTTACTCATCCAGAAGGCCAAATCGAGCAAGCGTGTGGTAACTATAATCGCCAATAAAGACTTCGAGGAAGATACCATTAAAATTCTTCAGATAGCATATGATGAGAGTCATCAGAATATCTTGCTACATAGCACAATGAGTGCAATTTCAGCGATAGCAAAATCTGAATTGTCATCGAGACGCAATTCTGTGGAGAGTTCCAATCTAGGGTACTTGTGTCATAATTTATTGGTCTATACCACCCATGAACCTTGCACAATGTGCGCCATGGCCCTCGTGCACTCGCGAGTTGGGCAGCTAATTTACATTTGGAAGCACCCACTTGGCGCAGTTGAGACTTCACATTATATTGGAGACAGAAATGATCTTAATTGGACATTCGATATTTGGAGGTGGGTGGGTCCTGAAAGCAACGAAGAATTGGAGTGGGCCGCTGAGATATGCCCCTAGCTCTTCTTAAATAAATGGATGCATTTTTTAGAAGGAACACTTCCTACAAATTCAGCACTATGGAGGGTTTCTAAATTCGATAGACAATTATCTGCATCGCTTAGTCTTCGATCCATTTCTCGAAGATCATGCTTAGTGTCTTGTTTCATCAAATCGAGATAAGTTTTACCTAACTCAACCGCAATCGATAAATCTTCAATTAGTTTCTCCATTGAGAACTGGATAACACTTCCCTTTTCTGAGCCTGAGCGCTCGAATGAATGAAGGCTGGTGTCGGCGTTTGATTTGACATTTGTAACTGCAATCGTACGTTGCTTCACTATAATTTGATATAGTTCATGTGCTATTTCTGAATTCATATCATGTCTAAATTCTTTAAGAAATCGCTCAACAGTATATACAGAATCAAAACTTGACTCATCCAGTAGTTTATTCAATATTGTTTGGCTGTTCATTTATGGTAAACAAGATGAGGAACAGTCGTGCAGGTACCTACTTGACGGGGACGCGATTTTTCGTGCTCACTGAGAGACGCATGTTTATGAACTTAGAAACATCAATATGTCTTTAACTTATCAAAACCATGCCTTCAATCCGCAAGCTCTCAGTACTGGTCTCACTTCTAGATTAAGCAAGGACCTGGAAAATGCCCTTATAGTAACAAATGTTCCCCAAGAAAGGTCTGCTAAGAGGAATGCTCAACAAATTAATTATGCAGAGTTTGACAATGTCAATGAGGATTTCGACTATGAGGAAGAGGCCAATCCGAACACTCCATTTTCGATAGCAAACACGAGTAATTCGACTGCTGTTCAAAAGCATTTGTTGAAGCCCGCCAGAACTTTTCGTGCTACGGAGAATGAGAGCGAGACTGATTTGTCTAATATTTCGTCTGCCGATGTTCTCATTCCGATAAAATTAAATATCGAGTACAATGGGGGAACTTCAAAATTGGTTGATTTTTTCATGTGGAATATCGGGGAATCACTTGTCTCGCCAGAAAGATTTGCAAGTCTACTTTGCGGAGAACTAGAACTCCCCCAACTGGTTCACCTGGAAATCGTTGACTCGATCAACAAGCAAATTGAAGACTACAACTTTGTAACGAGCTTGCAATTACCTTCAAATGGGGAATTCCATGTAATTGTGGACTTGTCAGTCAACTTGGATAAGAAATTGTACGCGGATAAATTTGAATGGGATCTTAAGCAAAATGATATTACTCCTGAAGATTTCGCAGAAATAGTTGTGTCTGATATGGGGTTGAGCTTAGAGTTCAAACCTGCTATCGCACATAGCCTCCACGAAATGATTTTAAGATTGAAAAAAGAAATAGCGGACGGATCATACAACCATGACCTTCACAAGTATCAACAGTTGGCTGGACTCATTTTCGAAAAAAATATCCGTATACGGACTGATAGTAGTATCCACAATGGTAATGCTGTCTGGGAACCTTTTATTGAGATATTGAGTCCTTGGGAGATTGAAAAGAGAGAGATTGAGCGGGAAAGAAGTTCTAGGCGACTTAAGCGAGAAAACATGAGAAGAGAGGTTGATGATTATAATGGTTCTAAAAGACGTGCGACTACAAGACGAAGATTGGATGATGACTTAAGATTTTAGACTATTGCAGCATAGTGAGCTGTAACTATACACAGGATAAATAACAACAATTTTCAGCGCAGTAATTAACGCATGCGGAGTAGCAAAGTGACAGTACTGTGGGCAACAGATATAAGTTCATGGAAAACACTAGCAATACTACACCTTCATATCCCTTAGAAGCCCCAAATGAAAATGACGATGCCACTGCGATTCTTCAAATAAATCAAGATATCATAAGTGGTCAGGGGGGACCCGAGTCCAGCAACAAGAGAATAATATTACAGAAGTTCACGATTTACAATTCTTGCCACACTATGTACATAGTAGGCAGTAATGCTAAAGAAAGCCTTTTTAGAATCATCGAAATATCTTGTGAAGCTGGCAGTGATTTTGCCCTAACTTTGCTTGAGGATAAAAGTTACTTCTACACACGCAAAGATATGGCCGAATTACTTGATGGACTAAATGAATCGATTGAAGGTGGTATTCATCGAATAACTCAAGCATTTGGTCTCTTGGGTTTCATCAAATTTACTAGAGGATATTATTTGTCTGTTATCACCAAATGCAGTCAAGTGGCAGTCTTGGGAGGGCATTTCATCTATCATGTTGACGAAACTAAATTAATTCCTCTTGAATTCAATTACAGGCGTCCAGAAAAGTATAGCGATGAAGACAGACTTTTATCTATTTTTAAATACTTGGATTTAGGAAAGACTTTTTATTTCAGCTACACGTACGACGTTACCAATTCGTTACAAACAAATATTCTCAGACAGAGAACAGATACCTCCATGTATCGGGAGTCTCATAAGAAGCCAAGCATAGGAGGTACGGGAGTGAACGAGCGGTTTATTTGGAACAATTTGCTTTTAAAACCAATTCTAAACCAAGTGGACTTTGCCGCATTCGACTGGTTTCAACCAATTATCCATGGATTCGTTGATCAGGCTAATATTTCAATTTATGGGCGGAAGATTTACATCACAATAATTGCTCGAAGATCCCATCATTTTGCAGGAGCAAGGTTTTTGAAGAGAGGTGTTAATGATACTGGAAATGTGGCAAACGAAGTGGAAACTGAGCAAATTGTCTCGGATATGTTAACATCATCTTTCCATGACCCTAAGCATGGTTTTTACAAAAATTCAAGATACACAAGTTTTGTTCAACATCGAGGGTCAATTCCTCTATATTGGACACAGGATTTGAACAGGTTACCAAAACCTCCAATTGAAATCAACTTGTCGGACCCTTTCTACCAGAGCTCAGGCATACACTTCAACAATTTATTTCAAAGATATGGCCAGCCGATAATAATTTTGAATTTGATCAAAACTAAAGAGAAGCAACCCCGGGAGCTGAAATTGAATCATCATTTCGAAAATTGTATCAAGTACTTGAACCAGTTCTTGCCAACAGACAAAAAACTTATCTATCAGTCTTTTGACATGTCTAAGCACTCAAAAAAGAACCTTGATGTGATATCACCTTTGCAAGACATCGCAAAAGAAGCAATAAGAAAGACGGGGTTTTTTCACAACGGTCACGATCTTAATTCCACAAAAATACAACAAGGAGTTGTTAGAACAAATTGCATCGATTGTTTAGATCGAACAAATGCTGCTCAATTTATTATTTGCAAAGAAGCCCTCTCGCAACAGTTACAAAGTCTCGGATTCATATCTCTGTTGACAGATTTGGATTATGACTCTGACCTAATCAATATTCTTACGGAAATTTTCCATGACCATGGAGATACCATAGCAGTGCAATATGGAGGCTCGAATTTAGTTAACACAATGGATTCATACCGAAGAATCAACCAGTGGTCATCTCATACTCGAGATATGCTTAATAGCATCAAGAGAATTTACTCCAACTCATTTATGGACCTGATACGTCAAGAAGCCATCAATCTATTTCTTGGCAATTATGTATATGATCCGGAAAAATTGAAATTGTGGGAGATGCAGAACGATTATTACCTTCACAACCAAAACTCACAACAAAATGCCCTTACTAAAACCAGTTACAAAGTATGGTTCAATATGAATTTTTTAAGATCAAGAGCGGAGTTAATTGACAAAGAGCTACACTCATCTATTCTCAAACGTTCAGAGCAACAAGAAGCGAATGACTTTTGGTTTAATGAATGCTATGGATCACGGAACTTTCAATCTTTTTTGGAGCTTTTCCAGTTCAACATGAACTCAAATGTTCGATACTTTCCTTCAAACTCCAGTATCATTGCAAAAAATTTCGACTATAGTCCTTTTGAGAGCAGAAAACCCTACTTCAAAAAAACAGTTCATGAAGACAGTGGGGAACAATACGATGCAAATTTAGTAATCAAAGAAGATCAAGCACGCTCTGAACAACACGATGAACCTTCCATTGGCAACCATGAATTGAATGATTCTGAAGCGGACTCTCCTCTAAAACCAGAGAATTACAACGGCAATAACTCGAAGGCGTTGAAATTGTTCTTGCAATCCCGATTGGGCCAGCTCGCAGGTTTTAGATCTGGTAAATGGCTCCAAGAAAATGTGTTGAAGGAGGACGATTCCAGTCACACATTGAGAAGTGAATGTGACCAGGACTTATCCGTGAGCGATGCTGATTTGCTGATATACAAGGCTCAATTCCAACTAGCACACATTCCTTGCTCCGCGTCCGCATTTTATACACAGCGAAGAAAACTTGAAACCTCTGACCTGGATTTGAAGGTGTATTTAAATGCATCAAAGTTCGAGACAAAGTCAGATCTTGCAGACATTGACAGTCAATTGTACTATGCCTACACATCACAGCTATATTAGCTAATGCTCTGTTTCAAGGTTCTTATTTTCAAAATTACATATATAGGAGTAAAAATGACTCTCAAAAATTCAGCCAAACCCCATTGAATCACATTAGATGTTGGAGACTAGAGAAAATTTCCAGATAGCCCAAGTATAATTTTTCTTGGGTTCAGCTCTTGCAAGTTACAAAAAAATCCAGATATACAGGTTATGCAAAAAGAAAACTGATCAAATTTAGTAGAATTGCCTGCAAAGCTCTAAATTCTATAGAATAACCGTTAGAGCAGCAGCCACTGCGGAATTCTAAGCAAGAATGATTCCTGACAATCCAAGTTGTAATGCTGACTACCAAACCAAATAATTCAAATTTTCTCTACAGGGCACGGCCAATATCATTTTCACTGAAACTTTCTTTCGCCACTCTTAAATGTCATCTACAGGAAACACCTAAACCACTAGTCAACCATTCCTAAAAAGGTCTTGTAATTCAATACTTAAAAATCTAATAGTATGCCGACATAGAGTGTTTTTCAAAACTATTCAAGCCAGCGCGGCAAAACGATCCAAACCACAATAGCAAAATTAAACAAACCAATACACTTAACCCCTAACAAGTTGTTGTATATAGGATAACACGGAAACCAGTTCAGTTCCGTCCGTTTTTACCCTTGATTGGTACTGCAAGACTCCCAAATGTAGTACATAAGAGGCAATCCTCTAGATTTCAGATTTCAGAATATTGAATTCTAATGAAAGTTCGCGTAAAACATTACGCCATTTGGTTTGAACCATTCTGTCTTCTTGGTTCAAAACATTTTATCGCGCTGGTTTGAATAGTTTTGAAAAACACTGTATCAAATTTCAAAACAACAGTATATTTTGTATAGAATGTCTTGTTTTATGAACACAAATACAAACACATCCACCGCCTCAAGCAGTCAATCATTGCTAGTAAAAATTGATTTATCTCTCAGTCCATGAAGATCTAGATAAAAAATGCCTTCCATTCTGGCTACCATAAAAAGTTAAAGAAATGTACAACAAAAACACCTACCTATCTTCCAGTCCGAGGCAGTCAGTCAAAGAATTATTCATCACTCGCGGTTTAATTTATGCATAAACTTCTATATTTTGGAGTATAGTAAATTTTTTATTCGATTATGAGAAAAGACAAGTATCTATCCACACATAAACCTCACTTTTTATCGTATCGCAACCTATAAGATCCTATTCAAAATCTTATGTATCAACACTCCATCTCTCATAACTGTCTCAAATATTCTGCAACTTTACCCAAACCATCTACGTCTCTTAATCCTCCCCACAGTGTATTCAGAACAATTCATCGAAATTAGCCCAATAAATATAAAGGTATAAAGAAGTACCGGCTCTGAGCATATGATTCCGATCAATGAGTGTTCTATACTAAATAATAACTCTTTCTACATGATTTAAGTATAGTTTTGCCCTGAAGTCAAATTAAATTTGGAGAAGTCTGCAATTGCCATCATAAATTTTAAAAATGCGAGTTCATATACAAGCTAACTTCAATTATTCTAGGATTAAAAATCACTCCGCTTTTAATTGGTAGGGAGACAAAATGTGACGTTGGATATTTAGTTCCACGTTATATAACAAGAACTATATTACTTAGTTTTCAGTATTTTGATACTGGGACGTAGGTAATTTGCCATGTGTTGCCACTCTTTCTTCCCGAAAACTTCGGATATGTAATTTGATGTCTCATATATATTTCGAATTTGGGGGTAAAATAGATCATAACAACTGGAAAACTTTTGTTGTCGTATCATTGTGCCATTTGTGAATTTGTCCAAATTTTATATGAGATCAAGAAGTCTATTACCTTTATAAGAGATTCTTTTTCTTCAACCATTGAAGTATTAAGACATGTTTCTGATGAAATGTGCGGTATTGAAAATTGATGAGGATGGAAAAAAAATAGTTTTCATTTGATATTTCATTTCTTTTCTATAACGCACTTAGGTTTTTCACTTTCCAATTTTCACTGATCGAGGAATAAATATAATTGACTGTCAATAAAGAGTCAGTAACTTCGCATCCCCTGTTCTTAAGGATAAATTTGTTGACTGATGAAATTCAAGACAGGTTGATTGAGTAAATTATGTGCAAATGCCTCCGTAGAGTATATTCCTGAATTTTATGATGGTTCGATTAAATGTGCCTTTCATTATTTACTCATTCATTCTGGATTAATTGGATTAGTATAATTTCGAAGCTAATTTTACAAGTAGTAGGTTTGTGCCTTTAATTGGTGAGATTATAGTTTTGTTAAACTACGTTCCGGATACATGTATCTTACTTGGTCTACTTTTTCAAGTATCACATGACAAGGAATATCTGTTAGCAGTCAATTTCTAGTTCTGCGTGTATTTTTACTTTCGGTTTTTTTACCAAAGTCAACATTCTTTATATTGCGCGGCAAAAATTTTGGCGTCCTTTAAAAAGTAGAGGATTTTTTTAATCTTGATTATGTTTATCAGTTCCTTGCTGATTGAATTAGACATGGAGATAAAATTAAACACCGCATATCTTTCATATTGTGGGATGTATTATTTTTTTTGGTTGCTTTTTCTGAGCTTTGTTTATTTATTAGAACTGCCGGAAGTTATATCGGTAAAGTTGGCTTTTTTTATCAGTAGATTTACTCCTTATGTAGAAAAAACTATTTAGGAGAGCCGGAAAGGACTCGCGTTTTGTTCTTTCTCTAATATATATGGTCTAGTGCTACGAATTCTTTGAAAGTGCTGGGTTTAAGTTTACCCAGATTTTCATAATTCCCCTAGAATGGGAATGCGCCATTTTAACCCTTCTCTGTCATACGTACAAGAATTGGCTTTGCTCTCCGAATTGTAGTCACCGAAACGATTAATAAATTGCCGTTTTTGATAAACTGTGTTGAATTTGAAATGCCTTTTATTGGTGGAATTGTTGAAAAAGAAGTTGGCATAGGCGAGTAATTGTTCATCTTGGTCTGCAAAGGTAAGATCGCTATCAAAATCAAAATGAAAATCATATTCTGCGCGAATACAATCAGGATCACCTGAACCATATTTTGAGTTGAGCCTCTGTTCTTGCACGTAATTGAGAGCTTTGTATAAGTTTTTTAGTGGTAAATTAATGTACAATTTGTAGTTCGTTTCCAGGCAAGAGTAATAAAGCAAATCGTAGTCATTGAAAATCATGGACGGCAGAGAGATGTCAATGAAATAAATACTGAAGCCTGATTTCAAGTAAAGCCCGATCTCTTCCATAGTGAGCTGAATTTTATGGAGTTTTTTATGCTCCAAGTCGCCGTTCGCGTAGCCAGAATTTATTGATGGTAACTCAAACTCGGCAATTTTTAAGAAACAAAATTGATTTTTTGGAAGAATTTCTTTGATATTTGTTGGGGGAAAAAAGGTCATTATCCGGTCCTCTCCGTCAGGCATTTTATGTCTGATCTCGAATTTTGTGGTCCCAAGGCCATTTCCATGCTTTATAACTAGCCCGATATTCAAGTTATATTTACCTGGAGCTAGCCAGATTGATTTATTGTATGAGAGTAAATAGGTTCGATTTATCTCCACATAATGGTTGTATACATAGTTTGTGGGCTCGTCAATTTTGTAGTCGGAATATTCAGCGAAGAGTCTTTTGTTCCTGAACAATGAATAGACATACTTCCATGAATCTTTGATGTATTCAGCGTTTAAGACATCTTCTAATTTAGGGACCTCAACGTCCAGTATGTCTTTAAGCTCTAACCTTGAGGCAATGACGTTTCTAGATTTAAATCGAAAAGAATCTAGAGATTTTATATATGTGCGTAACCATGGATATATCTTAGCAACTATAAGAGTTGCATCCTCTCCAAATGTTTTAGTTAACTTATCGAAGAAGAGCTCATTGTATAGCAGATAAAAATATGAATTTGTGAGCTTGAGGGAGCTGCTGGGACAAAGTTTGAGTAGTCTCACCTGGATCTCGGTAGGTAGCTCGGCTAGCATCGTATACTTTGGGTGTTGTAGATAGTCTATCTTATCGTTATCCGCAATATGAGTGTACTGTATACAGTCTGTATGACAATCACCTGAGCAATCAATATAAAATATCTAATCCAAAAAAAACTTGAATGTTTCATGCAGTTTAAAGTAAAAATTTTAGATATCCAGAAATATTCTCTCTTCTCAAATCTGGCTCAAGCAGTGGTGTGATTTGGAAAGTTTACAATTCATAAAACCCTTGGTTATTTCGCAATCACGTGATCGAATATTCTGGAATGGTGATAGAGATACAAAACCTCCGCCGGAATTCGTCCGCGGGATACATCTACTTCTACAGCAATTTACAATGGCTACACATCCTACAGTTTTATGGGCTCAACGCTCCAGTGATTCAGATGAAAGTAAGAATGTTTTATTTCTTACTATCCAGGTACAAGATCCAATCAATGTGAAGCTTGATTTGAACAGTCAGTCATTGAAGTTCAATGCGGACTCTTCGGATGGAGCTACTAAATACGAGTTGAATTTGGAATTCTACGATGAAATCGACCCAGAGAAGTCGCGGAGACGTGATTCTGGAAATAGCATCACGTTTGTCTTGCAAAAGAAAAAAGCTCAAGCTGAATTCTGGCCAAGACTTTTGAAAGAGAAGTTGAAGTTGCATTACATCAAGACAGACTTTGATAAATGGGTTGATGAAGATGAGCAAGATGAGCATGTCGAAGAGGATGACATGGCAAACATGATGGGTGGTGCTGGTGGCATGCCGGGAATGAGTGACATGGCAAGTATGATGGGTGGCCAAGGTGGAGCCGGCAATTTCGATATCTCTCAACTTCTTGCTAATAGTGGCGGAAATGCTGATTTGAGTGCCCTTGCTAGTCAATTGGGACAAAATGGACCTGAGGATGACGAGGCTGAAACTGAGGAAGCCGAAGAGATCAAATGAAATGAATTAAAAAGTCAAGTATATCTGAGCCAATAGTTTGCCGTGTCACTTGAAGTTCTTTCCGAAGTCTGCGTGACTTCTGAACTTCCTCTAATGTGAACCTTTACATTTTCTAGTTGCGCCAACCGTCCTAGAAGGTAGAATAGTACTCTATCTGAGACTGATAACCCATAACAAGCAGTGTCAAGATCACAAAAACCATAAACAGCACAATTGCCCCTATAAGTTGAAATTTTTTCCTTCACAAACTGTGTAACATGGCGATGGCTCCCAAAGTGAAAAAAATTTATTTTATCGAGAGAATTAATATACGATATTGACAATCGCCTCAAAAAGATTTTCTTGCACGAATGTAAGGTCTCAGTATTCATGAATATGAGATTAACTGATACAGAGGAGTAGCTTGAGTCATTAAGAACTTTCTTTATGAAGATGGGCAACTTTTCAGCGGGAATTCTTTCCATAGAGATTAGAGTTGTCGGGCAGCACGTCACCTTAGAAATGCGGTCGTGTGCGAACGTAGAAAAAATGATGAAAATATCTGACACATTCGAACAAGCATTGCACGCATGTTTAAAATTGGCCAAACCCTCAGAAGAGTGCCAGTTTCTGTGGGTTTCAATCTTAGATTGGGCTCAACATTAGCTGAAGAGCGTCTTGGCTCGATCAACCTAGATCCTGATGTTGCAAGACAACTAAGAGAGAAAGCATTGGCGGAGGCACTCGCAAAGGAAGAAGAGGCATTAGTCAAGGAAAAAGCTTTACGTGAGTTGAAAGAAAAGACTAGACAGCAGATCAGCGAACTTAACTCAACCCCCACTTCTTCCATTGCTGATAGGCTCAAGTCTTTACAAAATCAGTTGAACCTGTTGCCGCAGGATAAAACACGGCAATTAGATGAACAAATTGAGCAATTTTTGTTCGAAAGTATGAAGTTACCACCAAAGGAAGTGATTGGAAGGCCATGGATAGAAAAATTAGACTCGGTGGAAACTAGCAACATGGATGAACAAGACAAAGCGCTTTCTCAAAAAATTAAATCCACGACAAATAGTGAGTTTCTCAATCGCTATCCAAACTTGAAACCTACTCCTGATTATAAAGCATATTCTAAACAGGAACTTTTCTTGAGACATGTCGCTCATATGCATCATTCAGGATTACTTGGGAGCGAAGTCTCTAAGACATACGTCCCGAGTGATGATGTTGAGAAACCTAAAGCTTTTTCTGAAGTCAGCGTTGCAACCCTTTTAGCTGCTGGCTGTCATTTGGGCCATGCAAGAGCTCTGTGGAGACCCTCAACGCAGCCTTTCATTTATGGTGAATATCAAGGTTTACATTTGATCGATTTGAATGAGACAATCTCTTCCTTGAGACGAGCAGCGAAGGTCATAGAAAATGTGGCGTTTAAAGGTGGGATCATCCTCTATGTTGGAACAACTAGGCAACCAGAGCAGCAGAAAGCATTAGAACGAGCTGCCATTAGAAGCAATGGTTATTACGTTTCGCACAGATGGATTCCTGGAACAATTACTAATTTTACAGAAGTTTCAAAGCAAATTGGTGGGCATCAGAAGAAAGAAGTAAATCAGGCCGATGAGCCAACGGGAAAAGTCGTTTTGGATGATGAAGACTCGCTCATCAAGCCTGATCTCATAGTTTTGTTAAACCCAGTGGAAAATAGAAATTGCATCGGGGAATCCATTAAACTGAGAATTCCCACGATTGGTTTGTGTGACACCAATATGGAACCTTCCTTGTTGACTTATCCAATTCCCTGCAATGACGATTCAATGAGGGCCTCCTCTTTAATCTTGGGAGTCTTGTCGAAGGCTGCGAACGAAGGAATTAAGAGAAGACATGAGACTTACGAGGGATATAAAGCCAGTCTATAAGGTTTGAAAATTTAGGCTTCATTGTACATAGAATTATCAATTGTCATCTATATTGCGAATCTACATTCCAGACTTGTCTTCTGAATCGTTTGAGCAAGAAGACATTCTCGCTTAGTCTTCCTTCTTGGAAGCAGGTTCGGAATCCTGACCTTCTGTTTCGTCCTCATCGTCGCTTCTTTCGTCAGCAGCCACTCCACCCACGACGTACCGATAAAGAATTCTAATAATCAAGAAAAGCCAGTAAGCATTGAGGATTTGTAATGCAAACAACAAGCTGAAAACAATGGGCTGTGAAATCCAGCACTTATATTGCTGTGTAACCCAGTTCAACTCCCATTCACCAATTGACCTAAATTCGGTCAATACTGACCACAAGATCTTCAAGTTTATATAATGTCTCAAGTAGATCCATACTCCAACAAAGAACAAGAAAAATGGAACTGCTAATGGCGAGTCACAGTAATTTAATGTTTTTGAAGTAGCCAAGAAAAAGTCTGAAACATCCATTGTCACATATACAGCCAACCCCATCCACGTAAAATGAAATCTATAAGATAACCAGATCAATGCAATGGTAACAATGTGATGCAAAATAAGTTCGTAAAAATCTTTTCTTGGCTTTTCAAGTTGCAATACAAGCACAACTGATTGTTGTACCCAAAAAGCGGCTTGACCAAGATAGTAAACCTTGAAATACCAATCATGTGTTTTGTGAGGATAGTCAATGTAAAAGGCAGTAGTGTCGAAAAACCATAAAGAAGTTCTAGACATAACCCAGAGTCCAAATGGACCCGATAAGCCGTAATAGAACATAGAATAGGCTTGCTCCATGAATCTAGCAACCTTACCAGGCTTTTTGACTCCACAGATGTGAGCTGCAGGGCGGAAAAAACAGCACATCAAAAACTCTCGGAGGAATGTGAAAAATAAGGCGTAATAAGCAACGAATAGAAAATCGTTAACTCCTTTACCATATTGATCTGTCCCATCAATAGGATAAGATACGCATATCATGCTTTTCATGAATTCATGAACAGGTGTGCCTGAAGCGCTGCCGAAATAAAGTCCTAAAGAGGAGCACAAAATCAACATTGGTTTGACCCAACTATGCCGAAAGGTTAGTTCTTTAAAAGCGATGTGCATCTTTTTCAAAATAGCACGATCGCTTTTTGACTCTTTACTCAACTCTTGAATACGAGTTCTCAGCTTCTGTTTCTGAGAATGGCTCAATCTCATTGTTGAGAAGCTGGAACCAGCAGTATCACCCAAGTTAATCTGGCCAACTGAGGATCCTCTGCGTCTGTGGTTATCTGAATTTGGGGTTAATCTGCTCATTGGAGTAGTTTGTTTTCGCAAAAGAAAAAGATCCAGTTTTGCGAAGTGTCATGGTGTACCGGGCTTCAGTACAAAAGATTCCTGTTGTGCAAGATGAAAATCTTCCTAGGTAATCATCAAACCCTGAATGAGCTGATGTCATGAACCGTAAATATGAATGAATATTATGCCCCTTTGTTAGCATATTGTCTCCGAATAAATATCAACAGCGTTGTCTATGTGCAGGACTATTGTTTGAGGGTGACCCCAGAACTCTACATAATCCTCGACCATCTCCGTAATCCACATGAGTGAGCTAGAAAGGTCTATACAAAAAGCGACCAGTGAAAATTTAACTACTGATAACTGGCAGTATATTTTGGATACGTGCGACTTGATATCGAGTGATCCTGAATCGAACACGAAGTCAGCGATAAGGGTTTTCAAGACAAGATTAGCTAAAAGGGATGCTAATGTACTTCTCCGTACTCTAACACTAGTACTTGCAGCTGCAGAGAATTGTGGGTCTCGAATGCAGCAAGAAATTGCTTCGCTGTCTTTCTTGAGAGAAAACTTGCTCGAGAAATTAGCAGATAAGAGATTGCACAAAGAATTGAAATTCCGTATAGTTGAGGTAATTGAGCAGTTGTACAATTCTCTTAAAGGAGATCCATCATTCAAGGCTATTACTGATGCTCACGATATTGTGCATAAGAAGTATAAGAAGTATCTCAAGTTGACGCCAGATAAGCCTGCCAAGTTCCAGCTTACAGCACAAGACAAAAAAATGGAAGATCTGGAATTCGAGAGGGCTCTCAAACTTTCTGTTCAGGAATACGAAAGAGAACAGAATGTTAGAAAATCTTATTTAAATTCGAAACCGCTTCCAGCCACTCACTCGGCGAAAGAAATCAGCACCAGTACTTCAGAGAACTCGAATACACCTTTAGCTGGAACGACAAAAAACACAATGCAGGATACTGATACTGCCACTATCGCTAATGTGAAGAGGGTGTGTGCTTTGTATGATTTGATTTCATATGAACCAGATGAGTTATCGTTCCGCAAGGGTGACATAATTAATGTTATTGAGTCAGTCTATAGAGATTGGTGGAGAGGTTCCTTATCTGATGGAAAAATTGGAATTTTTCCTCTTAATTATGTTACCCCGGTGGTAGCTAAATCGCCTGAAGAGTTGTCTAGAGAGAAAAAGATGGAAAAAATATTAATTGAAGTTGAACTGAGGAAAGTCGACAAGTTGCTAGCATTACTCTCATCAGATTGGAACAGTGTTTCAGAGGAAGAGGTAACAGAAATGTACAACAGCACCACCCATGTGAAGCCCATTGTGGCTAAGATGATCGAAAACAATAGCACTCGGCGGGATGAATTAAAGGTTCTTAATGATCTGTTAAACAAGGAAATTAAAGCTTATAATGAACTTGTGGAGCGAACGATCACAAAGAAGAATCAGATAATGCAAAAAAAATCGCTGTTTTACCCTGCTGATGAATTTCCTTTCGGTAGTGTGACACAAGATTCTAATGGAAGATACTTACAGCAACAAAGCACTAGCGCAGGGTTTGGGAATGAAAATGTCGCTTTTGCTCTGCAATGCCAGGGTAAGGCTTTTTCTCCACGTTAAATTGATTTTAGTGACCACTTCAACTTGTGGTACTAAGATGCATATTCGCAGATTTTAATTCACAAGACATACACTGAGTATATATTTTAGCAATTGTAAGCCATCCGGGGAACCGCGGTTCGAATATTAATTTCGATAGTTCCACGTAGAGTATTTTATGTGCAGTATGTATGAGATTACTCAAATATGAAATAGGTTAATCCGTTTAGCTAGAAGATGTCGAATTTATACAGCCATAGAGAAGAACAGAACAACAATGATTTTGACAGACTTTCTCAAACTTTACATCAATTCCGGACAACTGTTGACCGTGATATTTACGGGAGAGTTCAGCAAGACACACTGATTTTAGACAACTTAGGTGACAGCTTCGGTCAGCTTTGGACAAAGGTCAAGAGGTCAAGTGGGGATTTACATAATGTTATGAGCAAAAATGCTAGTTTGACAAGAATCGTCATGATTCTTTTGGTTATATTTTTCATTTTGTGGACTTTACTCAAACTCAAATGGAATTGAGACACGATGGTTATACAGTTCTACAAACTACAACATGTTTACGAGTGAGGTCTTTGAACATCGTTCATCCTAAGAAAGCTTTCATATTCAGGAAAAAAGATCGTTTAGTTTGTATTCACGACCTCGGAGCCTAATCGATAGGTTCCTATGGCTTTGCCCCAATTAATTTTTGACTTCGTGATGGGTAATAATCTTCTCAAATTCTTGAAGTACTTTTGATTCAACAAAGAAAAATCATCCATCATTTTCAAAGTTGCCTTATTCTCAGCGTTCCGGATGTACTCCACTATACCATCAGCACTGACCTCATCCAATTCCACTTTGTCTGTTGTCTCTCCAAATTCAAGCCTGACATTACCGTCTTCGTAGTAATGGATATCCAAAGAAACATCTCCTTGTAAATTGCCCTCTTTGTCAAGTGAATACACAGAGCTCCAACGCCCCGTGTAAAAATTAACTTGACTTAACTTCTCGCCGATGAGAATAATCTCCAATCCCCCTTTCGGATTCGGAATGATGGTGTAAACAAATTGTGAAGGATAATGGTCCTCCCCATATATATCGAGGGCCTCGACTAACCGATCAAAGTAAACAGGATACTTCACATCAGGCTTGAATTCTTCGATATCAATAGCAGTTTGAGTGACCAAATCAATATTGAATTTCTTCTTTCCAATGAAGTCATTATATTTAGATGAGCTGGGATCCTTGTTATACCTGCTGGCTATTAATCGCTCATTAACGGCTATACCTTTTGTCTCAATCAAATTGCTTATCGAATTGGTAACAACTGATTTGTTCTCACTATGAACGATATCCAACAAGTTTTCTTTGACATCAGTCAACTCTCCAGGTGGTGAAGCTTTAACCAATTCACTTACAATTGCGCTAAGGTCACTAGGCATTTTAGTTGGTGTTTGCGGAGGCGGAGCCCTGTATTTTATGGGTGAGGTCTCACCAAGAATATGCACTCCCCCTATTTGTATGAAGTCTCTCAATTGGAGTATAAGTACTCTTCAGAATTTGCCCATTCATATATTTGTAATTTTCGAGCTGAAATCTTTTCTACTTGAACGAATTTGAGTAAGGAGAAGGAATTTTTAGTTTCTTTCTTCTTTGAATCAAAACTCAACAAATCTCATACAGGTTTTTTTAGCGCAAAGTTGTGTCTAAGATTGTTAGTGCAAAGTAGCTTTTCAGCGGATCATGCCTTTTTTTCGAAAGAGTAATAATTGAAATCACTTAATTTATCAAATTCTCTATTAGTTACAACGATTCATATTTTTAAAAGCATCTTGATTTTTCTTATGGAGTTTTGTCATTTTTGTCTAAAAAATGTAACTCTTGTGTTAAGGTGAAAACTTCAAATTACTCAGTGGGATTGGTCGAGGTTTTGTTTCTGCTTTCAAGAAGTTAAGATAATTTCTGCCATTTTAAAGCTAATCGACCCCAACTACAAAAATTTTTTTGACAATACGAAGTACATTACAGCTGCAGTTTGAGTTAAGTCGTGTATTATATAGGGTCGTCAAGGAAGATTACCTCGCTGCTACTGTAGTTGATACCCAACATGATTTGAGCCGCTGTTCGGTCCTCCTTCATACTCATGACAAATGAAATGAGCCTGCACCCTCTTTCATAGCGTGACATATTTTGGACTTCATAATGTCTTGCAGGGAATAATTGGGCAACTTAAGAAAATTTGCACAAGTCATTACTGAGGGAAGATAATCATCGCTAGACTGACCAGGTTCAGGATGTTTTTCAACCACAGTGAATTCTGGCTTAATAGATTGAAAACCGCCCACGGGAAGTCTAGGAGAGCCTGTTAAAAATTGCAAGAAACATCTTCTTTCCTGGTGAGAGAAGTGCAGCATTATTGCAACAAGATTCTTAACGGCTGCCGAGTTCTTTGAGTAGCCATGATTGGCCTTTATGGCCCTAGTAATGGTCTCCTCTGACCAATCCTCTTCAGCATTTCCAAAAAGTTGAGCGAGCTCAATTGGGCTGAAGCACATCAAAGAATCTATTGGAAAAACAAGAGAAAATCCTTCTCTAAAAGCTTGAATCTGGTAATCAATACCATAGAATAATTTAACAACGAGCACTTGCTTGACGTAGGACAAAAGATTTTTTGTGGTCACCGCTATCTCTGAGCCATTATCCACAAGTGGTAAGTTATCACTGCCGGGAAGAACAAAAGTAAGGCAGAGATCTGATACTGTCATACCATCAATTTGAACCATTTCATCATTATCATCATCATTAATGTGGGGAAAGTACCTTGTCAAATGGGTTAATGAAGTGGCAAGCTTTTCATCAACTTGCCCGAGCAATTCAAGCATTGCTGTGATATCCTCATTCACGACAACATCTTTTATTGTATCGGGATTCTGAAGCAAGGAGATGAAAACAGTATTAAAATGAAGATCCAAAATCCTCGAATCAATTAGAGACCTTGCCACAAAAATACCGAGCACATGAAATAATAGAAGTAATTTCTTCTTTTCTGATATAGGCAGATGCCTCGTTATTGCAGAAGGAAACAACCCCTTGGTCGCGAATACGTACTCTTCATCATCATCGGACTGTGTCCACATGCGAAGGCTGCTTTTGCTAAACTCATGCGATACGTTAGCGTAGAACTCGAGAGTAGGCCCAAGCCCGGATCCGACCTCTTCAAAATACTCAATTTCAAGAATACCGGGGTCTGCTCCATACTCCATCAATACTCGTATAGCACTGTGAAGAAGTTTCTCTCTGGAAATTCGTGCCTTTTTTCGTAATGGCATACCTAATTGGCCATAGCCCAAATTGGAAGAGTCGGCCACAATATTCTGCTCCCGCGCTGCTCGCACTTGTAAACTATGCACTAGTCGAGATAAACCAAAGGATGTGCTCTGCATGAAATGCATCCTTGTCCCTAATGGAAACAAGAATGAGTATTCCCTAACAACATGAAATGTCCACAGAGGCATGCATCCACTCGCAATAATCAAAGGCTCATCTAGTTGTTTGTTGACTTTGACTGTTAGTTTCCAATTCATGAAGTTTTCAATGGGAATAATTCGACCTCGACACAACTCACCTGCCTTAGAATTTAATGAGTGAAGTGACTTCAACAAGTCTAAAGTGTATCGCGAGTGAGATTCCATATTTTCACTATCAAGTGGGGATTCGGAGGGCACACTAGGATTCAGAGTAAAAGTGCCAACTGCGTATTCAACGTGATGAGTTTTCAGCCACAAGTCTTGTGCTCCAATTCTGTTTGATGATTGCCCAGATTTAAGTGAATCATAAATCGCCCCGAAGAGAGTGGAATCTTTGGATACTTTTCGTCCGCAAATACTAAAATTTGACTCTATACGCCCTAGTTTCGAGGTCAAATCATTAGTTAGCTCACTAGTCCCACTAAAATCGAATCCCTTCTCAACTGTATAAATATCTGAAAAATACGTGTTCTTCACGTATGCATCAACAGATTCGAAGGTTGCAATGGAGTGCACAGAAAGTAAAATGCTTTTTGGCAAGTTTTCTTGTTTCTCGATTCCAATGCCAAATTCCAAGTTGATTTTCACTTGTTTAGTTAATTGAGAGGTAAATTCACTCACTCCATTGCGTGTATTTCTTCCACTGGATATCACCTCGAATAACTCAGACCGCGATAGTGAGTCATGAAGAAGCATAATAAAATGAACAAGTGCACTGTAATGCTCGTAGAGAGACTTAATGAACGTAAGCACAGGAACATTGCTTTTGTTCAGATCAGAAGATAGAAGGCCAGATAGTTGTTTTATAATTCCCAGAGAAAGAAGTTCGTAGCTAGAAACCTTGTCTTCGTCTTCCTGCAATAAAGCTATGAGTTGTTCCCATACAGACTCCCAATCAAAATCAATAGATTCATCTTTGGTTGAGGCTTCCTCCAAAAGTGTGGAGATTTTATTGATTTTGAGGAGGTGAACTGACGTATTGTTCCCTGTCAATCTCTCATGGAAGCTCTCAATATCTTTAATCAAACTGAGTAATCTCTTTGTGATTGGTTTCTTGGTAAGATGATTTGAGAGATCTGTTAGCTCTCCATCCAGAAAGTCTTGTTCTGTTAGGCTTGTAAAACAGTCAGCGTACTCCCAATCCTCAGAAGAATCGTTCCTGGTATCATCTGTAGGCTGTTTCTCGATACTCCGTTCACAAGAAACTGTCAAAATTTCTCTTATCCGGGTCAAATCGTCGAATACGCCTTCCTTGAATAGCGATGCACTATACTCGAACTCTGCTTTCCTTATTAGCTCTTTCATGATGATACATGTACCATAAATGAGCAAAGCTTGTGACCTGGCCGGGCCTCCATTTATCGCATCTAACACGCCCAATCCCGATCCTTTCAAAGCCTTCAGCCCCCCACTTAGAACCGAGCTAAAAATTGTCAATAACGATCTAAAATCTTCAATATTATGAAGGTCTTGCGTTTGGCAGACGAAAACAATTCTTGTAAAGCAGATAAGTGTTCTTTTTCTCACTCCGAAATCTATTGTCGCTTGAAATGCCAACACCAAAACTGGCCATACTTTCCCAATGAACGTCAAAAGACTTTCAAGTTGATCATTTGAAAGAAGCTTAACCCTTAATTCGTTAAGATCTTTCTTCTTTTGACATTCCTTTCGAGCTAAAAAAGGAGACTCTTGAACAGGATAAGCAACGGGCAATAAGTAGGCAATCACCTCTAGAAAATGAGACAAAACATCTTTCGGGCAAGAGATGAGTGCCTCAAGACTCAAGCATTTGGACAGGCTCAATGATTCACTGCATTCAGTGGATTTTTCGAGATCGCTAAGAGAAACCCGCACAAATTCGCCAATGTCCAAATCCAATAAAAGGCTTGAAATATTCACTGACCCTGAGATGAGAGTAACCAAGGACTTGAGAAGACACAGCCGAGAGTGATTGTCTAGTCTAGATCCGGAATGGTCTGAATTACAAGAGTCTTGTATCACGTTCAAAAGCTGGCGTAAAACATCTTCTTGAAGGAAAAGTTTTTCAAGATCCTCAGGCTTCTTTCCAAAGCAGCCAACTATACGAGAAATAGCCAACCAGGCAAGCTCTTTGACGACCATATCACAATGATCTCTTGCCACTCGATAAATTTCGTTGAATTGGCTTTCGATCAAGTTAAATTGTGAATATTTAATATCGGTGCAAGAGTTCGCCACAATCTTCAAGCATTTTCGCTGGGAATGGATAGTTAAAAAATCAAGGTTTTGCAAACATGATCTAAGCCCATCGCAAGCAATAATCAAGTTGTGAGACTCCCTTTCTTGCGAAATAATCTCCAATGTTTGCAAACATTGCTCAGTTAGGTCAATATAGACGATGTTCAATAGTTTGGAAGCTAGGACTTGAACAGCCCCATTATTCAATGCATCGTTGATGAAATCCAGATTGACTTCAATAAAATTAAATAGACATCTGCAAGTCACTAGATGAAGTTCGAGATCATCCTCGAGTGAGGGATCTTTGAGAATACCTATGAGTGCCATAGATAGCTTGTTAGACGAAACTACACGTTCCGCTGTCATGCCATCCATCATCAAAAGTCTTTCCAGTATTTCGCTCACGGTCTCTAACATGAGATAGGGATCATCAAGCTGCCCAAGATTTGCAATAAGTGTGTCAAACTCGGAAATTTGGCTTCCGAGAAAGGAGTTTTCAAAACCACCCACCAATCTTTGCATAGCATTAAGTAAATTTGATTCGCCACCCCCATTGGCACTTTGCTGTATTAGCTCCCTCAATAACAGCGAATTATGCACTCGAGTTCGCCTTTCTGTATCACCGTATATGTCTCCACCATCATTATAATCTCCCTCATCTTCTTCGCTTGGGTTTCCATTGGAAATTCCTGCATTGCTGTTATCATCTCCTTCCTCGTCGTCCTCATCGTCCTCATCCTCATCGCAATCACCATCTTCATTAACGTTTTCCACTTCTCTCTCAATGATGAGGTTTGGTTTTATAGGATCAACTCGACTACTTTCAATATAACCAGAAGTTCCAGTTAGAAGAACCTCATTTGTGTTGGTAAGTGCCATGCTTTCCTGTTCGCTCTTGTCAACATCAACATTGTCTTCACACTTACTATCAGACTCATTGCAATTTTGGTTGGTACCCCTGCTTATTTCATCACTTTGGTGAGGAAGAGTTTTCAATTGGGACATATTTCTATGTTCATAAGTATCATTGCTTGAGCCAGAATTGCCATCCTTCAGTGGCACATTTAGCCTATCCAGATTAGCTTCAGTATCTTGATCTAATAAACTGTAAGCATTCAAATAATCTTTGAAAGAATCAGCTTCTTGAACGGAATCCTCTGCATAAGTTGTATTAGCAGCTAAAGTTTGCCACTCGGTATTCGGTTCATTGTCACTTGGTATACGTGATAGATTCTCATGCGAATCCAGTCGCCCCGAATCATTGGATGCACAACTCTTTTTAACTCTGTCTTGAATTTTGTGGCCATTGGTCATACTTGGTGTGTGCCTTTTTTACACTAACACGAAAGAAGATACTGAGGATGCTTTATCAAGGTATCACGTGATGTGTGGATTCGGTTTGTGTTCGTGCGAGCTATGGATCGCGACAGCGATGAAGTATAAGCGTTTATAAAGATTTTAATTCTGCAAATTTCCGCCGCTTTAATTATCGCGAGCTCCCAATTAACTATTAGAAATGTCAGTCGAATACTGATCGATTGTATATCCTGAAAATTTGCTTTTTTAAGTCTCTTTGAAAACCTTGTATGAGAGACTTCTACTTTGTTTTCTTATGATATGACCAAAAGAAGCGTTTTACGAAACAATTCACATCAGTATGAACTTTAAATTTTTTAGTACTCACTATTCACCACGTACTCTACTTCGTGTGCTATAATCTATGCATTTTAGTCTTATAGGTGACATAAATACCAAAGCGTATTCAAAAACAATTCACCAAATAAAAAAAACAACCACCTTGATCTTTTTCACATTTTTTTTGTCCTTTCGTCATATCCCATGTGCCATGTGTTCTGTATTCTGTACAGGAAGACATCAATCGACATTAACTGAAACGCCAAAAGTTTCTTAGAAGCCAATTTAAAAAAGCCAATATCCTCTGCGAGGGCTTTCTCTTGTATTTCAAGTCATAAAATACACAATTCGTTGGAAGCTAATATACTTGTACGCTGATCAGTACACATGTGCAATAACTAAGATTCCACAATGATATTACGACTATGAGCCTTTTGTCCGAACTCGAAATTTCGTCAGCATTACTTCGCAGACTCAGTGGGATGTATTGAGCACATTAGTAATGTTGTACGTGACCATAAATGACTGCATATCTTTTGAATGGTAAAATTACCTGAATTTAGTAAATGCTTTAAGTGGGTGACTGAAGTAGTCATCAAATTTGAACACTTTTCTGGTTTAGTTAATGCCCGAAATGTGGAACTCAGTGATTGACTTATCAATATCATTGCCCTTCACGAAGGCTAGGAATTTTCATCTTACATAGATTTGGTTATACAATTCTGATGGGCGTCAATGGCCTCACACAGAAACTGATTGATTTTAAGAAGACCTGCCTAGTCAGCCCACCATGCGCTAGTAATAGAGCATACGAATCTACAATTCTCTGATTAGAAACCTGGTTAATATTTCCCTGTGTTTTACACGTGACCATACAAGTCCTTTAAGGATTTACAGACGTATTGCCTTTTAACGGACAAAGCAGTACCTCGCATGCACTCCGCGTTACCCCCTCGCACCGCCTCAGGGGGGGTTCCATTCAATACCTTACACCTCAATGCTATTCATCCCGATTTCAGTCAAAGTTTCTTTGACTTTAGGTGCAGTTTTGGGGGCTACAGTGGCGATTGTCAAGAATAAAGATGATTTGTTGGATATTGTTGTCGAATGCTTGCATAAAAGCGCAAATCAACTAAACAACTTTAAGAGTAGCAAATACAAAGCTCAACGCCATCAAATACAGGAGAACTTCAACGCTATAAATCATGGCTTAAGAGAGAAAGAAGAAGAAATAGTTGAAGGAGAAAATGGAGAAGATGTTTCGTGCGTCATCCATAGGGATTATCATTATGGTGACCCTGAAAGTGAGTTGACAACTCCAGAATCTTCAGATTGGGAGCTTCTTTCAGATGGCAAAAATTCTCCTTTAGAGTTGCTGTGCAACGAATCTTATGAAACTCTCGAGATGATATCAATAGATACATCATAGGTGATTGCATTTGATGTGTTCAACGTATTGCTTCGTGACGGGATAAGATTCTAGTGATTAATATTTCAACCTATGTTTTAGTATATATATTAATATACAGGGATATAAGTTGTGCCTTACAAGACCAAAGTTCTAAACGAGGTGTGAGGCGGGTGAAAACCTTTCACCCGCTAATAACCTGCACATAGAACATTACTGGTCTGCATACAACACATCCACGAAGTACTCTGACTCCATACATGCTAGGTACTTGTTGACATAATCACATATGCGTATCTCAAATTTAATTCCTTATCTCTTTTGTGACATACTGTTCATCACAGTAAATATGATCTCGGGCCCCTTTTCAGGCTCAAATTCCTATTCAGTGAAAACTGAAATTGTCTCTCTTCAGTACAGAATTTTCGCACAAATCTCGATCTGTAATAATATTATTATTCTTAAGATCTGGAGCGGAATTTGTCTGATTTGCTTTTTGCATTGTTCAACTCTCTGTTTTTATACCAATATTTCTCATTTTAAAGTTTTAACTGTAACTAGATACTAGAAGCACTTCATAGAAAACAATTTCCTAAACCATTTGTATTTACATGTCCATAAACAGTGTTATTCATTGATTTGGATTATTTACTTGCCCACGAAGTGTGGAACACTATAATTTGCGATGACTGGTTAGCGGATCTCCGATGTACAAAGGTTCTGCAAACTTGAACCGAGAGTTGAGGTGAATTTAAGCAGGTTTGAAATACCAGGTAGGCTGATTTTATCAATCCAATTTCATATTCATTTTAGGTACAAATTTCACTTATGAGGACAAATGAATGCGGCACGATGACATGTTGAATAGCCCTAGCCCATGTCACAATCTTACCCATGCGACTTGAGCCGAGGGCCAGAAGTTTAACATTTGCTCGTCAGATTTATCTGAGTAAAACTAGCGCTCTTTTTTTGAGAAGAAAACTCGACAAGTTAGGTGAAGAGTAAGGGAATCAATATGTATATTATTACTATAGATTCGAGCCGGAAAGACTCTCATCCATCTTGAATGGAAAACTCCGTTTCTTCGTTTTTTTTACTTCGTTTCTTTTAGGAAGTACTGGTTTTAGTTTAATGAACCAAATTGACGTTTTATTAAAGAACCATTTAGAGATCAAAAATTTACTCTGCGCGAACTGTCTCTCATAAGGTCATTATACTCCCTCTTTTTCGACCACTCGCATTCATTCTATTATTTCAAGCCATGTGTAGAGGCAAAATGCTGGAGGAGTGGGGGACCAACCTCGTTGACGTTACAGAAATGTTGCCTCCCTGGAATCCGGCAGAGAAGCGCGAATCTGTTAGAGAAAGTGCGCATCATACCCAGACGGTACAGGATTAGAAAAGAACACGGGTTAAAGCAATTGAACATTTAACACATCGAGCATATTTTCTCGGAAAAGCCTCTGCTTGCTTGGCATAATCACGGAAAAATAGTGCATGCGCCCCGCGTTCCCCCACCATGTTACATTAAAGTCTTGTGTTAAGCTAAGTAATGGTCATTCTAATACGTGAATTACTTCTATATCAAACTCTATTCACAAAGTAATTTTCTCGTGTCCAATTAGACTTCGAAGTATCCAAGAAATTTCTCCTCTATTGTCTTTTGAGAATCACGCAGAGTCAGGCACGGCATTGGTGCCCCGCAAATACGGCATATAACCATGCACATTCATGCAAGTCCCCACTTTTAATGGGGTAAAGTCGACTATAAATAATGATTGATTGCCACCCTTTTTTTCCAGATTCAACGAGCAAATTAAGAACAAATTGTTATACAGCTGGTTTGGATAACAATTTCTGAACATCTAACCAAATATAATGTCAGATAAACCTACGAGTGAGCAAATGGAAAAAGCAGACTACATTCACGTGGAGTCTACGCAGAATTCCGCACAAAAGAAAATCGTGAAGCCCGAAGCTTTGGTCCAATACTCAGATGAGGAAATCGATGAAATGCATAAGAAAGTAACAAGAAAAGTTGACATCAGATTACTTCCTATGTTGGTGTTATTATACATCTTGAACTATTTGGACAGAAACAATATTGCTAGTGCTCGTCTTGGTGGTTTGGAAGAAGATTTGAATTTGCATGGCAACCAATATCAGACCTGTATCTCTATTCTTTTTGTTGGATACATCCTCATGCAAATCCCTGCGAACATGTTCTTGAACAAGTTTAAAAGGCCTTCATTGTTTATCACTGGTATCATGGTTGCCTGGGGTACAATTTCTACATGCACAGGTGCAGTTCAGGGATTCGGTGGTTTAATTGCTGCTCGCCTCATTTTGGGTTTCGTGGAAGCTGGTTTCTTTGGAAGCTGTCTATATATCTTGTCCTGCTGGTATACCCGTAATCAGCTAGGTCTCAGAAACTCTATCTTATACTCTGGGTCATTGCTCTCAGGTGCTTTCTCCGGTTTGATTGCTGCTGGAATTGTTGACAATATGGACCATGTCAGAAACTTGAGATCTTGGAGATGGTTGTTCATTATCGAGGGTGCAATCACTGTCGGAATTGCTCCTATTGCATACTACGTGCTTCCTGACATGCCTCACAACTCCAAGATGCTTAGTGATCTTGAAAAGGAAGTTCTTTTGTACAAGATTCGTTGTGAAACAGGTGAGGAGGACAGCGACAATATCAACGAGGAGAGCTACTGGGGTGCTTTCAAATTATGCGTTGGTGATATCAAAGTCTGGGCATGTTGTGGTATTCTCTCGTGGTTAGTGGCTGCTTGTGGTGTCACCAACTTTTTCCCTTCGATTGTTGGAACCTTAGAATTCAATCGTGTTATAACCTTATGTTTGACTGCTCCACCATACATATTGGCTGTCGTTTCTACTTTCTTATGGGCTCGTCATGCGGACAAAACAGGAGAGAGATTCTGGCATGTGGTTGGTCCATTATTCGTTTCTATGGTGTCATTCATCATCGCTGTGTCTACTTTAAACACTGGAGCCCGCTACTTCTCCATGGTGATAATGATTCCATCGCTCTATTGTTCGTTCACCACAATTTTGTCGTGGATGTCCAACTCTTGTCCACGTCCACCATTAAAAAGAGCCATAGCTCTTTCTTTGATGAACTGCTTATCCAATTCTGCTTCCATCTGGAATGCCTACTTATATCCTTCCTCTTCTGGACCTCGCTACACTGTTGCTTTCATTTGCAATATTGTGTTCCTTGCGCTTGCCATGTTGTGTGCTTGTGCATTAAGATGGAGACTTTCCGCCTTAAACAAGGCCATCGAAAGCGGAACCATGAACTGGGAACGCGAATTGGGTAAAGGAAATGACGGCTCTTGCGTCAAGGAAGACTTTAGATTCTTAACATAATTTGATACTTATGATTGAAAAACGACAGTCGAACTTTGAAAGTGTTTAATGTATTTACAAATGTAAGTGATGCATCCAAAAACCTAGTCACCCCACCATAGCTTGGGCTTCTCTCCAAGGTTGTCTTAGGAGCCAGTGTCAAAGCATTAGGCACGGAGCAACCAAGCAGAGGTGAACAAAGTTCGCATCTTTACGCATGGCCCATCATCGCTTAGGCATAGCACAACAAAAAAGCAAGGCCACTACGGGGAAAGACCCTTGAGTACGCCAACCCACAACCCGGAGTTGCCGAATATAACCCCCGATAAGACGCGCCTCCGGAGCGACAGAGGGCGCAAGTGCTGGAACCAGTGTAAAAGTCTCGAATAATTAAAATCTAAATAATCATTTGTACGGAGTAGTCATCTCTAATATCTCTTCGTACAAGTACTCTTTCAAAGAGTCCATACTCAAATCTGACTTTTCTTTCAAATCGAAGTAATCTTCTTGAAGTTTCACATTAGATTCAGGTTCATCTGTCGGGTCGTGGTACTGCTCCAAATACTTGTGTTTCATCGCATCTGAAGCTGTAATCCGTTCCTCCGGATTAAACGTTAGTAGTTTGGTCATCAAATCTAGACCCATCGGATTTACTGGAGTTTTTCCGAACCGTTGAACGCGGCGTGGATGGTTATTGAAAAAGGCAGGCACATTCACGGCACGAGTTGGTGGCAACAGCTTGATGTATTCTCTTGCACGCGGCAGTTTCACGCTTTCCAAATCCTTTGCACTCGGAGATCCCAAATACTGCAAAATCAAATAGAGCTGGTGCTTGTAATCCCGACCCGGGAATAACGGATAACCTAAGAAGAGCTCTGCTAGAATGCAGCCAATGGCCCAAATGTCTACTGCAGTGGAGTACAGCAGCAGCAGAAGCATGATTTCGGGGGCGCGGTACCATCTTGTAGCAACATATTCAGTAAGCTTGGATTCCACCTGTGAATTTTCCGAGCCTATTATTCTTGCCAAGCCAAAATCGCAAATTTTCACATCACAGTTGTAATTGACTAAAATGTTCGAGGGCTTGAGATCTCTGTGTATCACGTTTGCACTGTGTATTGACTTCAAACCCCGGAAGATCTGGTATGCAAAATACTGCATATGTTGATCCAGAAGCTCCAGTGAATGGTTGAGCCTGTGGAGGTCGGTCGGCATATACTCCTGGATTATATACACTTCGTCAAATGTAGAGAGATCTCCAGGCCTCTGAACATCGTAGAACCCGATGATATTTTCGTGGTTTCGGAAAAAGTTTAATAGTTTGAGCTCTCTTATGGTCCGAAGGCAAACTAGGGGTTTAGTGAGGAACTTAATTTTTTTGATTGCCACTGTCAAACCGGTAGGTTTGTGGACTGCAGAAGCGACGACTCCATAAGCACCTTCGCCTAAAATTTGCTTTGCCTCGTAAGATCTGCTTATATTGAATACAACTTTTTTAGTTTGAGACATGGTTGCGAATATTGAAAAGTTTTGGCCGGTTTCAAGCTTAATTTATAAGGCCAGGGCCATCTGTAAGATATGCAGGGAGAGGGATCTGCGTTTTAGATTGTTCGGACGTTATTTTTGAAATAGGGTTTAGCCGCAGGACAAGGCGCATCTTCGAAACACACATATCGGCGCATGCTTACACACAATTCGACAAGGAGCTCGGCTGTTTTTATCGCAATTGTGCTCAACTGTATGAGGTTGGCCAAAATAAATTTTGATGAATAAGGTATTAGAATTATTATGATTTTTGATAAGAAATAGAAGCTTATCGTAGATTTTAGATGTTTCAGAGGCGGTGCGATCTGAAACAAGTTTTATGTGCAGTACAAATAACGCCACTTGCTTGTTTCATAAGTTGACAAATCTGTACGGGCGCATCCAGTTTCAGAAAACAATGTTTAGATTTCTTTTATTTTCAGGTCCTTCCTGCCTGCTCTAAATTCAATTGCAATGACTTATCGGCCTATCTCGATGACGCCTGAATGTGAGACGATGAATGGGAGTTGTCTTTTCCTAACTCGGCTGCGCGTATTTTGGGTGTTGCGATGCAATACGGATGCCCCTATTGAACACTCGGATAAGATTTATATGCAGGTGAAATGCTTATACAAAACCTGCTTTGTCTCAAATCCGTCTCATGCCTCATAAGATCGACTCGGGGTCTTGTATATAGCCGAGGTCTTTAGAATTAACCTCAGCGAGCTATTATTGCGGTAGTGGCTAAAACAAATAGCTTCAAATTCCTGACAATACAAAGTTTTAATTTCTTTTTTATATATGATTTCAAAACACCAGGTCTGGAGAATTTAATATTTAATATAGTTCGCTGCAGTAAATTAAGCAAGTCACCCGTACATCCCGAAAGATATGCTATGCCTCGAAAGCTTTTCTGTGCTAAAACCTGACAAACCTGTAAAACCTTGTAAGAAGATTTGCATTTTTTTTTACAGGTGAAGTTCTCGAAACATTAAAAATAATCATTGCCTCTTTCAGCTTTTCCATCCTGGCCCGAAGAAGAACCACCGCTTACAGCCCGTAAAGCTCGTAATTTTTTTTCTCCATGTTTCAGTCAAGTTGTTTTTATTCTTACCTCTTTAAGTTCTGTTTCTGTTTTTATTTGTCTTTCGAATTTTTTTCATATCTCCTTTTCCCGTTCCTACCACCTTCTCCTGCTACTCAACTGACCCAACAGTATAGTGGCGAGGAACATGGTCATTAAAAGAGTTTTCCCCTCCTCGACTTGAATTTCACTTTTTTCGATGATTTGCGTTAGTTTTGGAGCCATATTGCTCGCGAATCTCAGTGTGGATACAAATAACTGAAATACTACCCTATGAATGCGGTTTATTTCATTAAATTACTACATAGAAATCACATGAGAGAATTAAAATCTGTAGAAATTTGGTAAATTTATGACTAATTGGGAGTACAAGTCCTTCTTTACAACAAATTTTGTACTCCTACAGCACCCCTACGGAATTTGTATTAATTTCGATCATCATGTCTGCTTTAGCGACGCTTTCAGTTTGTTTTTTGGAAATACGAAAATTTAATAGTCCCCGACGCATTGTATAAAGGAACACATAAGGATTTTTGAAGCAAATTTATGTGATATCGGTAGCAGTATTGTATTTTAAAATTACACACTATCCTAATGTACATTGATAGTAGGAATTACACAGGGTATATAAATGTGGTGTAGATATGTACGATTGTTATATTTTAGTAAAGCTTTTTGGGGATTTTCCAACTGAGTGTTAAGTAGTTTGAAGAAGATAATTGGTAGGATATGTATTTATAATAAATATTTACCTTATGGCTGTTGAATGAAAGCGGTGGGTGCGGTATGGTTGTTTCAATACCTAACTAGAGATGTACTGGAAATTTCGGTATATCTAGTAAAAAAATTAATTTGAATAAGTTATTCTGCAAGATCTGCGAAATTAGACTGGTTAGTACACATAGATTTTATAGAGTATTTTCTTATTAGCTTCAGAGTGCGAGAGGGTGAGTGAGCATACAGAGAAGCTTCAAATAAGTAGGTCGAGCATATTGATTGAATCTGATTACCAAATAAAAAACCAATGAGTAGTAAGTGAGATGAATGAAGTGTAGGAATTTAAAAAACTCCGAATATGGAGTATGCATGATGGATTGTCTCGTGATATATTTTTTAAGTAATATTTTATTATTTATTATACAGGGATATGTAAGTTGCACTTTTCGCCAGCCAGTAACCTGCATATGGTATATCACTAGTCTGCATACAACACACTACGAAGTACAGTGTTTTTCAAAACTATTCAAACCAGCGCGACAAAATGTTTCGAACCAGCGCGGCAAAATGATTCAAACCACACTAGCAAAATTAAACAAACTAGCGCGACAAAAAGTTTCGTACTCCTTAGCACAGTCTTTCAAACCAAATAAAAGTTGTTGTATATAGGATAACAAGGAAACCAGTTCAGTTCCGTCCGTTTTGACCTTTGATTGGTACTGCAAGACTCCCAAATGTAGTACATATGAGGCAATCTTCCGGATTTAAGATTTCAGAATATTGAATTCTAATGAAAGTTGGTGTGAAACATTACGCCATTTGGTTTGTACCATTCTGTCTTCTTGGTTTGAATAGTTTTGTCGCGCTGGTTTGCATAATTTTGAAAAACACTGTAGAACTTGTCTCAAAAAATCTTCTAATTAGCAATGCCGGCATATAAGCCTAACTCTTCATTGACTCAAACTTAATTTTTACAAGAGACATATTATGGCATCATCGCAACTATTCAAGAAAAATTTCCCATCTTTATCGAAACCAGTAGTTACAAATACAGTGCAGTTAAAGATAAATGCTTACTCATTACTTTTCACTTTCAATTAAGTTATGAGAGATGATATCAAATGATTTGTGTTTGGATGTCCGAGGTATGAGGATGTGAAATTAGGTGATTACTTCACATTTAATGTCAAATTATCGTAGCCAAATAGCCATGGCCCCACCGTATGCCTGAACACAATCATTAAAAGCCCAATAGTAAACTGAACACCCAAGAGAAGTCTGCATAGGGTAGCCTCATGCATAGGCCCAAACCACACGAGGCACAAGTTAATGATGGTCATATTTGAAAAAGCCGTAATCTTTCCCTCTTTGGAGGTCTCAATCAGAAGCAATTTGAGCTGTGAAAGCGTCTTCAATAGAGCCAATTTTGCCGGAGAAAGCGGCTTTTGAATTGGGGCAAAGCTGGGATACATTTTCCCATCCAAAACATCGAAACGGGGCAACCTGTGTCTGGGACAAGGAACAATGTGGAACAATTGTAAGATGGAGTAGACGAAGTTGATGATTTGCGGCAACAAAAAGATCAAAAGCGTCTTGGAAAAATGGCCCAAGATCCCCACAATAGCAAAAACCATACCAGAAAAGTAGCAGTATGTGTCGCCCACAAAAACACGTGCAGGGTACGCATTGAAGCCGTAGAGAGCTACGGAAACCCCCACGAAAGGAAGAAGAAAAATTGCCAGGAGGAGATGAGAGTCATATGCAGCACTGGACACTTCCGGAGCAAATAAGTAAAGGAAATCATTCAAAAGAAAGATTATTGCAAGCACAATAGATTGGCCCACCTCCAAGCCGTTAATTCCTGCCAAAATGTTGATGGAATTGGGTGCAAAAATGGACAAAGCTGACATGTAGAAATAGTAGCCTACACCAAGGTCCAAAAGCTTGGGCGATTTCAAAGATGAGATTTCGTAATCAGACGCCAAAGTGGTAAACTTCAAGCCGGAAATAGACGTCACCACAGCATTAACACATCCGAAAGCCCACGTCAAAAACTCCACAAACTGCTCCCCTAATAGCAAATCCATTAAAAACAGTGGAACAACCACCGATGTCACACTGAAATTCACATAGTACACAATAAGCAAAGGTAGTGATGCGACAGCAGGCAAAAAGAATTTGTGGCGCCAGCGAATATCAAACAAGTCGTCGAAAAAACCAAGTAAGATCGTACACATAAGGCAGAGAGCCCCAGATAAGTACTCAGCGAGTTTCTCGTGGGGAAAGAGGTCCGCGTGGTCTGCGGCGTTGTACTGTTGGTAATACAACTCCAGTAAGTCCTCCTCGTTAGACATAGACAGAAATGACACTAGATACTTGAAGAAAACAAATGGTATAATGGCCACCAAAAGCACCATGTACGTCACTGCTGGAACAATGCCCATTGCTTCAGGAATGTAGTCCACGGGAGGCTTTTTCAGGAGATCCTTGCCTCGGAGCCCGGCATTAATGAAGCTATTCCCCAACTGAGGTATCAAATATGACGTGATTGCATACCCTAAAAGGGAGAATGCTGTAGCAGTTAGAAGAGGATTTTTGACCCTAACAAGAGCTAAGGCCACCCCTACACACGTAAGCTGGAGACGGCGGGAAGTCATGGTGTATTATGCTGTAGGCAGATATCGCAGCACGTGAGGGCCACGCGTAATTATATTACGTGGCGCTCACGTGATTACAGCTAGCGTATAAAAAAACTAATGTAAGACAGATTGGGACGTAAAGGTTTTCGAAAATTAATTGTTGCGTCTCATGTAGTGTTTGAAATTACGTTCGATGTTGTTGTTCAACAGTGTGATTTAAATTTGTGGTGTACGGGTGTGGGAAACTGATATCATTTACAGGCGTCGCAACCAGAAAGAGGTCCCAAGTCTTCCAATCGGGGCTCACTTCAACGCTTTTCTCTCTAGTTTCATAGAGAGATCTTTTTTCAATTCTTGAGAGCTACAGTCAGACCTTTGTTTCACCTTCCTACATCTGCGTATCATCCTCAAAGCTCTTTCGACCTTTGTTTCACATTTGTTTGACGTTTATCTGTCAATAGCTTGACATTTATTTTCACCATGAGGTCCTTTCAGACCGGTCACGAGGAGCTTATCCACGACATCAAATACGACTTCTACGGTAAGCACGTGGCTACAGCATCATCAGACCAATGCATCAAAGTATTCGACCTAGACACGACTACATCCACGTGGGTGCTCAATGACCTGTGGAAAGCGCATGACTCGCTGATAGTTAAGGTTACATGGGCGGCGCCAGAATTCTCGGCGTTCAAAATCTTGGCCTCGTGCTCGTACGATCGTACAGTCAAAATTTGGCAGGAAATGCCGGATGAGCTCCAGGGTCTGGGCCGGCGGTGGGTCAAGTTGGCCACGCTAGCAGTGGAGCTGTTTGGTCCAATTTATGACGTGCAATTTGCACCAGCACACCTTGGTTTCAAGTTGGGTTGTGTGGGGCTGGACGGTGTGGTGCGGGTGTACGAGTCAATGGAGCCTGCAGATTTAAGTGTGTGGCTGTTAACTTCGGAACTTTCGATTCTCGACTCGCACCTTCCGGCCAAGAGCCTCCAGAGCAGCTTCTGCATCGAGTGGTGCCCGGCCAAATTTGCCAAAACAGAGAAGTTTGCCGTGATCGCTTTAGACCAGGGCTTTATATACAGTGCTCAAAAATTGGCCAAGGATGTGGCTGGAGGTGATATGGCGTTTGAGGACGGGTCGGAAGAAAAAGTTCAAATGGTCAAGGTGTGCAATCTACCGGAGCACAATGGACTCATCCGGTCGGTGTCGTGGGCGCCATCCATGGGCCGCAGCTACGACATGTTAGCCACAGGATGTAAGGATGGCTACATCCGAATTATTAAGGTGTCGGAGGAAAATGGCGAATTCAAGACGGACATTGTGGCGAAGCTCAACGACCACCGCCAGGAAGTGTGGCGAGTGCAGTGGAATTCTACGGGCACGATTTTGAGTTCTGCCGGTGACGACGGGAAGGTGCGGCTCTGGAAGTGCAACTCGGGCTCAGAGTGGAAGTGTATGAGTGAAATAAACAGCAGCAACCGCAGGACAGACCAGCACCGGTGATAAGTGTTGTGAAGAGGGAAAGTATGAAGAGTAAGTGAAAGAATATAACGAGCGTATAACAAGAATATGGCATATATTGGAATAGACATGTAAGCTAAAAAAAAAATGCTCTCAGTAAATTGCAATAAAGAAAAAGAATTTCATTATCTTGCAAAGGCCAGCTTATCATCCCTATGTCCAGTTAATCATCTCTGAGCCAGGTCAGTAATTTACAAAGTTCACCAATTAGTATTAGAAAGCAGTATGTTAGCTAGAAAGTGCTATAAAGAATTTAAGCAAAACAATAAGTTTGCTATAACTAGTATAGAAAAAAGTAGTTTTTTAGTATTTGCTAGAATATTATATAGGTACAGTGTTTCTCAAAACTATTCAAACCAGCGCGCCAAAATTAAACAAACCAATAATTCAAAAAGTTTCGTACATGTATGTGTTCTCTGACTAGTGGAGTGTGTGCAGTATAGTACTAATATTACTACAGTATAATAGCACAGTAATGTAGTACAAATGTGGAATACCAAGTGAACATTCTCTCAATTCGTAATCTTTTAAAATGGCGTGATGTGATTTTACCCAAAAATATTGTTTTGAGTAACACGTAATATGTATTTACATGAACTGCCCATTGCTTTTATGGTTGTGAGCCCTGACTTATTGTGGGAAAATTTTATTTTGAGCTACTATTCTAGTGAATGATCCTTGAATCGAAAAAAAATTGATTTTCAAATTTAAGAAAAGCAAAATATTATGGTAATAATTAGTTTACTCCGAGTTTTTGTCAATTTCCGATTTTTGGTGACTTAATAATTATCTGTGGTTTTTCGATTTTTGGTAATATCTATTTTAAAATTGCGAAACTTTAAAAACATTGATGAAACTATCCAGATTACTCAAGTCATGAACTGTGTCGAACAAAATCCAAAATTTTACCAAGATACTCCAGATTATCTTCCGATCTCCAATATCCATGCTTCTGACTACATTTATTAACACCCAATTTTTTAGCAACTGTACTTCACTTCCAGCCTCTACTACATGCAGACTACAAAAAGATTAAGAGCTTCTAATTATATATCTGAAGAAATCATTTCAGTGATTCAACTTTTGGAATGACTTAAGGATCAGGGAAAAGTAAGCTAAATTATACAGATTATTGCATCACAGGATTTGTGGCCATTATTTTAGAAACTTATTAGTTCGTTTCACTAGTAATATGCACGCCTACGTACATATACATTCTGGCTATACTCCAAGTATTGATTATGTGACTGAAAGGTGATCCTTTTCAGGTATTTCCTCATTTCTTCATTCAGGTATTTCATTCTTTCTTCTTTTTGCTAACTCGCTATATATTTCTCTTTCTCTTCTTTATCACCGGCTCGGGCTTGGAGAGTTGGTCCCAGAACTCTTCGTCGTCCGCAACTTCCTTCTCCTCCTCCGTCTTCTCCTCATCTTCAAGAACACAAACCGAGGAGATTTGTGTCCCTAAGTATACCTTCATAAGCATTTTCCTGGATTGGATATCAAACACCCGCAAGTACCGATCGAGCCCTCCAAAAACCACCTTTCCTGTCGAAAGGTACACTTCCACAGCATGGATAGCTCCGGTGTTTCCACCTTCAGAGTACTTTCCTAGCAACTTCAAGCTGGGCTTGTAGAAAGTGCCAGCAGATGCCGAAACAATGCGGTGGGCCTTGGCGTCGATTTGGATCAATGAGAGTTTAGCCACAAAGGTATGCACATCCGTAATGATAATTTCCGTCTGTTCGGAATTAGCAAAATTGAGCGTGATAATGGGCTTTTCGCTGACCTTGTACGAATCTAAGGGCATTGTGTCCTCTTTGGTGTTATACTTTCTGATATGGCCATATCGAGTGGCCGTGATGAGGTGAAAGGTTTTTTTGGCAGTTTCCTTGGTGAAGAGGATTTGTGTGATCCAGATTGGTACCTCTAAGTCGAGGTGGTCAGGCTCCACATTTTCGGCCTCGAACAAGGTCTCGAGCTTCCACTTCTTGGCATCAGTGAACCAACTCTTGGTAATCTTTGCCATGCTATTGAACAATCTTATAATCTGAAGATCGTTTTCTCTGCCTCCATAAGCGAAAACCCCCATATTGTATGGGCAATGCACAAAAGCATTAGTGGTGACGGTTTTTCCGGCCTCTTTTTGCACTCTCAAAGGCAATTCAATCTGAAGTGGCTCCACTTTAAAGTCTTCAAGGTACACAATAAAAATTTTCAGTGACTCGTATGCGGCTACTGCAAACCCATGCTCTTCAAAAGTCACCAACGATACGGGCTTGTCGCCCTGCTCAATGGGAAATTTATAGGAATGCACCAATCGGTAGTTTTCTTCAGGCACTGAGGAGGAGCCAAAGTACTCGAAAACACACAAGATCCCGCCAAGACGATGTGCAAGAAGGTATTTGCCTTGGAAGAGCTTGAGCTGGTGGATGCGGGTCTTGACGTTGGTAAAGTCATCTTTCTGGAGAATATTCTGTGCCAACTCCGGACGTTGTCCGTCCTTCTGCGAGGTATCAGTACCGCAGGAACACACGACCTCTTTAATATTACCTGTTTCGTCACAGGACGCAAAGAAACGCATCTTGGAGAAAGCTGGAACTCTGGTCATCTCGCGGTGATGAGAGAGATGGCGGACTGCAGATAGTCCAAAAAGTAGAATTTCCAGAAACACCACAAAAAAGAATACCACAACAACTTTCAAGAAATAATTCATGTAAACCTATAGCATTCAGACATCCATCTGCTCAATCACAGATGATGCCCTCGCCAAGGGCCTTTTCTCTCCACACTATATTCTCATGGAGCAGTTCCTGCACAGGGAGGAGCCTGTTCTTGTAAAAGTGTTCCAAGATCCACTCGGACTTTTTCGCTTCGCGGTCCACCAGGGCAAGCGTATCGTCATACTCCTGGATTTTAGCCGCAAAAATCGCAGGCGACTTGAAAAGCGAGTAGAAGCTACACACGCCGGAAAACACACGCTTGATCCGAAAATGATCGTGTCCGTGACAAGAATATAATTGGTGCTTTATCTTGCCTACTGAGCACACCACCTCGTCTCGCTCGCAGAGACGGTCAATGTATAGGCGCACCATATCGAGAAAGGGGGAGATTTTCTGCGAGAAGTCGACGAGCGACTGCGCTTTGTTGACACACAACATTTGGTTAGCGGTGATCCGGCGGAAATCCTTGATTTTTCCCAAAAGCTCCATATGCGTGGCCATGGCTCTTTGAAACTTGATCCTCGACTGGAAGCAGCTGTCGTTGTTGATCAAGTCCATGCAGTCGTCAACCAAAGTCTCGAACTCCAGAAAACCCTTGTAATTGACTGTGGCCTGGTGGTTAAAGCGATGCACCAACTCAGCCACGGAACGGTTGGCAACCTCGACGAATTTTTCAAAGTCTTCATAGAACTCGCCACACTGTTTAAAAAAGCGGTGCATTTTGCGAAGAAAACTGAGTATGGCGGCTTTACACACTGGATTGCTCAAGCCACCATTAGGGTGGCACCCGAATTTGGTATCGGTCACGGAGAAAGTCCTTAGTATGTTTGCAAACGTCTCCTTCAAGTATTGCAAACCCTGATGCAATTGTTCCCAATAATTGAGGGGGTGGGTTCCTGAGTAGACCTCTATATCCTTGCTGAATACCAAGTCTCCTGATTTCAGATAGTGTATGATATCCAAAGAGGGCATAGTATAGTAGTAATGAACAAAAGAGGATTCTGAAAGTAAAAATATAAAGAAGTCCTAAAGTATCACTTAATGAGTAGTAAGAAAAAGTATCAAAGTAGTACTTACAGATAATAAATTCCCAAAAGTTCACCATGGCTGCTAAAAGCAGCGGGCAGAATGTGCAGGCGCGAGTAAGGCGAGATCCGGTCACAAACAGCCGCAGGTACAAACATCGGTACACCATCGGAAATACCCGAGTTATTTTTTTTTAAATTAGGCTAGCGAACCTCAGGATATATTATAAATCTAGAATATCAAAGATAAATAAAGAATGTATTTCTTAAAAATCCATAACATTTTTCGTTCAAGAAATGGGCGTGTGGCGCAGTTGGTAGCGCGTTCCCTTAGCATGGGAAAGGTCTCCGGTTCAAATCCGGACTCGTCCAATGTGAATTTTTTTCTTAGTTCACTCTTTAACGTTTCTAATTCTAAAAGGCACTTTTGTTTCTTCTGGCGATGATGAGCACATGCTCTTCTTATATTACGACCAGTGAAATTCATGAGTAGTAGCTCTTACCTTACCTATCACGTCATACATTAAAACCTACTATTATGCACTCATGGAATTATTAATGCTCTTTCTGAGGAATGTGACTACAGAACGGTTGAAAGTGTCTTTGAATCAAAGTTGTGCCATTCTAAGCTATTGCTAGAGATATTATTCAATAAGTGAAATTCTTGCTTGCATTAAATCATGTATTACAGTCTATAGAGGATAGAACAGAAGACAACATAGAGGATAGAATAGGAAAGAATAAATGATATAATTGAAAAAAAGATTAACGGAGGATAAAATACTTTTAGACACTATAGTAACGGAAGATAAAGTAATAGAAGATAGATTAGTTATGTCATGTGCATGCTTTATGATTCATTGTGTTCATTTTTATAGACAGGGCATTTTTGTTTAGTTCTGTATAAAACTATGAAACAGTGACAAATTATTATTTTCGGAGCCTGCGTTTTTTTGTCCAGTGCTGCTGGTGGGATGCCTCAGATATTAGGAGGGAAATTCCCTAGTGAAAGAATGCAACAAGAAATTTAGGCAAGGGACAATTTTGAAAACGATAGCTTCAAAAGGGGAAGGTAGAGAGGTATGGGGAACAGTTAACATAGAGAAGTCCAAGAATTTTGGAATGCCTACAGGTTAAGCAATATGAGAAGAATAGCTGATCACTTTTGAAGGGTTCTAATAATTCTATGCCTTAGGTACGAGATCCCCACATTACTTTGAATTTGGGGTTTACTCTGTAAAATCTGATCAAACTATTTTCTATCAAAATATACACAACTATTCGAGAACGTTTAAAATCAATGCCAATGCAGAGCTGCGACTAGCTTTTATACCTTACATGCACACAGCATTTTAATTTTAGCTTCATCATAAAAAGTAAGTCTTGAATTTTCCCAATTCTAGATACAAATTAGGAAAGGAAAAAAAAAAAAAAAAACATTAATTAATGTTATTTTAGTAATTAGTCTTGATCAGGCCGGTAATTGAGAGCCTCATTAAAGTACCATAGTTTTCGTCTCACATAAATTAAAGTCTCTTCGTAGTCTTGATATGTTTGAGCTTTAATTTAGTACAATAATGGAGTCTTACTCCCTAGCAAACTGTTAGACTCTTGTGTGTGCAGTAGTAGGCTTATCTATACATGTGGGGGTCGTGCACTACCCATCGTGCACCCACCGAAACTCTAGCTAACTTTTGGACCTAATAATTTTCCACCAAAATATGCCTGACAAACCTAAACTTCGGTGATCTAAATGAACTTTCCTTAATAAGTTGGTTCCCTTGGTTGGATTCGATGAAATCCGGGCACGTCCATGGTTATTAACTGCAGACATTCCCTATATACATTTATATTCCCCATTCAATTTCCTTATAAATATTCATTTATTCCTAATTCAAAACTAGTAGACCTACATCTAAGTTATTTTCTTTTTAAAAAAACACATATTTTTCTATAGTTGGGGCTCCAGTGGGTGCAATTTGCGCATCACACCCGTGCACCCTGACATAGAAAAAATCTCATCTTCCAAGTCTTCATCCCATATTCACTATGTCTAGCGTAATTGGTATCACGTTCGGTAACACCTCGTCGTCCATCGCCGTCGCCAACCAAGATGGCAAGGTTGATGTCATCGCCAACCCCGACGGAGACAGAGCCATCCCCTCTGTTTTGTCGTATGTGGGAACCGATGAGTACCACGGTGCCCAAGCTGCAGCACAATTAGTGCGCAACCCCAAGAACACCATCATAAACTTCCGGGATTTTTTGGGCAAAAAGTTTGCTGAGATCGATGCTTCCGTGGCCAGTGCAGGTGCCACGCCAGTGGAGACTCCTGACGGAGGAGTGGGCTACAACATTGTGCGTGAAGAAGGCCGCACCGAGCTTGTGAGCGTGGAGGAGGCTACTACGAGACATTTCAAGCAGTTGAAAACTGCTGCTCAGGACTATTTGGGAACCAAGGTGGAAAGGGCCGTCTTGGCTTTGCCCACGAATTTCTCCGAGCACCATAAGGAGGTTTTGGAGAAGGCTGTTGCAGATGCAGGACTCCAGGTGATCCAGACCATCAATGAGCCTTCCGCTGCGTTGTTGGCTCACTTGACCGCTTACAGCACTCGTGACCACGACTGTTTGCAAGACGATAAGATTTATGTCGTGGGAGATTTCGGTGGAATTCGGTCGGATGCTGCTGTGATTTCTGTGCGTGGAGGAATCATGACGATTTTGGCTACGGCGCACGAGAAATTTGGTGGTGAGCAATTGGACGATGCCATCTCCGAGCACTTCTGCAAGGAGTTTGAGAAGAAGTACAAGGTAGACCCTCGCAAAAATGCACGGTCTATGGCCAAGTTGAAGGCCGAAGCCATTGTAGCCAAGAAGACCTTGTCCAATGTGCAGTCCTCGTCGTTTTCCATCGAGTCTTTGGCTGAAGGTTACGATTTCCTCTCCAACATCAACCGTTTGCGTTTTGAGTTGGCTGCCCGCAAGCCGTTGAGCGACATGACTGCTTTCATTGACAAGGCTTTGGCCAAAGCAGGTTTGGAAGCCTTGGACATCGACACGCTTCTTCTTGTGGGAGGATGTGCCAATGTGGTCAAGTTGGCCCAGAACTTCCAATACGTGTTTCCTGAGACCACCAAGATCGTGGCACCTTCCACGGACCCACGTGCTACCAACCCAGAGGAGTTGTCCACCAAGGGAGCCGCTTTGAAGGCTGCTCTTGTGGAGTCTTTTGATCATGATGAAATCAAGGAGTCGCTTTCGCCTGTGATTATCAACACCCAACACCTCCAGAAGCCAATTGGTTTCAAGGATACTGAAGGAAACTTCCACACCATCTTGGCTGCCCAGACCTCGTTCCCCATCAAGAGAACCGTGGAGGTGACCAACGGCAGCAGCCCAGATGTCGGCTTCGAGTTGTATGAAGGACAAAGAACCGTCAAGGAGACGGTGGTGGAGGCTCAACCAGACTCCGATGCTGAATCCGACGATTCAGATGAAGAACCCGAGGTCAAGCGTGAGGTAGTGTACAAGCCAGGCGAGTTGTTGGCCAAGTTAGCCATGACCGGATTGGAGCCCAACTCCAAGATTGAGATTCTCTTGAACATCACTCAAAATGGTACCTTGCACTTGGCCGGTAGAGAGATGAAGCGTGGCTCTACCGTGGTCAAGGGCGAGATCTCCAAGTAGACTTGACTTCATAAAAGTAGATAATCTCTGATACAAGGTGTAGCTAATCATTGATATTGGTGTTTTGATATCTTGTCTTGAATTGTAGATTAGACGCTCTGGGATACATTCTAGAATAATTGAAGATTAATACCCTGATACTGGTCAAGGAAATTAACTTATATCACTTTATAGAAGATTCTAAAATTGAAGGGTTTCAACTATTTGAATATTTGCATTTTATGACTCACTCGGTTCTTAAGGTTCTAGTCTTGGTTTAAAACCCACCACCACCACTACTACTACTACTACTATCACTTAACTACCACAATAGCAGACTGCAAAACTACTGTAGTACCGGCCTATGCTTCTCAACACTTGTTTGAGATTATGAAATTCTTCTCAGAAACCCCAGATTCGAGGGTTTGAAACTGTGCTTTTGATGACTAATCAGAAATCGCATCTGACCATAAAAGATACCGACCTTTAAGGTATCCCTACAGATAATGTGTGTAGAGTGGCTCCTACAAGTGCATAATTTCAGAGACCATTAATTTAGCGAACTATATTGATTACTTACAAAACTTGATCTATTTTTAATTGAAAAGAGTATATGAAAGATGATCCAAACGATAAATTCAATGTTGAATGTTAATAACTTAACAAGAGTTGACTTGAGTCTAGACCAATGATTAAGGGTAACTAATAAACAATCGTTTAAAGAATGAAAAATTTTAGATTTGATATGTATTATAATACTAGTATTTACACCATTATCTGAATGAGTATTATGAGGGTCACTTTTTGACTTAATGTGAGGCTATCTAACAAGTTAAAAATTTTGACTTTCCGGTCTCCATACCAAGTGGAAAATACTGTTTTACGTCCTATCAAAGTTAGTCAAGCCACTTAGGGCCACAGTGAGTTATGCAGTGGGAGAGCATGTGTGAAATTGTGGTACTGCAATCTCTTCTTTTTTTCAGTTCAACTGTACATTTGACATTGTCATATGCACCCCTTAATGTATTTTCGTATTTAGAGGGCTACTATACTACTTTTCAAGAGCTCTAGATTAACAACTACACTACGGTCAATACTACTAAGTCCTAGATTTTCTAGAAGGCTTAATTTATCCTATGCTCTCTTATCTACTACTAGGTATACTAATAAACCCAACATGCATATTTAAATGATTTTTATTTTAGGATTAAGAAAAGACTAAATTCTAGAATTAATAGAGAATTGTACTGATCTCTAGCTATAAATGTTCATTGTGTTAAATTAAATGTTCTATGAAGCACTATACTATATACTGCATATAAGCAATCATTTCAGTTTAAAGTACTAGCTACACCAGTGCAAAATTCAGGCAAAAAGTTTATTAATGATTCTGAATTTTTTACTGAATAGTTCAAAAGCTTTCTATTTGAAGTTGGATTAATTATTTTGCAGTTGGTGAAAAGTGGGGTCCGGATAATTACCCGTTTAGGTAGTTTCGATCGGGGTATGAATGATAATTTGCAACTTGCGACTGAGCAAAGTGTTAAACGATATAATATAGGTAAGCATCCCCAAATCAAAAACGTTTAAATTTGATGGATATCGTGAATATTATTGTTTTGCTATGAGGATGTCGCAATGTCGCAGTAAACAAATGTCGCATGTATCGCAGCAGTCTGTTGATCTGTTATGCGTGCGCTTTCGCACTGGACTCGTATAGCTCCAGCGTTTGCTCCACACCAAGCATTCTTTTCATCTAAAGTTCCCAGAACCAGAATTTGCAAAGCTGGACGTGGTATACTCTCATACTTCACCCGACACCACCATAAAGATACATCAGTACACCACTCAATCACTACACTACCTCACCCGCACACGATCCTATAGAGTACCTTATCCTCTGACACCTTATCCTGAGACACCCCGATCTACACCACACAGAATAAGTGCCCAGATCAACGATTAAAAGTCGAATTCAGAGAAAGGACTTATTTTTCCTTGAAAGTGCTATTAAGTGTTAAGTACTGCATACCTAAGAATTACCAAGTACAACAAGAGCTAGGAAGCGCCATATCCAAGAAATACTATTACTAAGAGTGCCTGAGTCGAGAAGGTCAAGGAGGGACTGTTTTGAACTGTGCAAAATTACATAGCGATAATTCGTGTGTTTGATTTGACCGAAAGTCCAGGAAGCAGGGCTCATAACCAGCATATTCTAGTCAGGCTACCATGCCTAAAGAAATGTCGCAAGTCCACAACAATGAGTTCATTTTCGGCGAGAGCGGCGGGAAAGGCAAGCATCTCCTGTCGTTCCTCAAGAATCTCTCACTTACAGGTAAAAAACCGCCCATTTCGGCCGATACAGACTCATACAAACGGGTGAATTCCGACATATACGGCAACATGGCTTATGACTACTCTTCACCTGACCAGGGAGGACACCCTCATGCCGATCACGTGTCTAGAGGTAAAGTTAGGACTGTTTCGAGTGGAGCCAACGGCCGTGGTGCATCTCCCAAACAGGCAATTTTTCGGTCCGACTCCCGTTCCACCTTGCCTCTGCCGACTCCCTTCTCCATTTCTCGAAATATCACTTCCGAAAGCTTATCTCGGCAGGTTTCAAGCAGCAGGCCCAAATATACTGATTCTGATGACGATTGGGATGCCCAATTAGAGCTGGAAAATATCATACCGGAAAAATCCCGGGAAAAAATGACTCTGCATGGCACTGACATCTCCGGAATAGGGCTGAACTTCCGCACGGGCGCCAATTCCGGCATTGTGGACCTGCTACACCCGGACCTCATGTTTCTGGCCCCAGAAACCCGGGTTTCCGTGGATCTGCAGGAAATGAAGGCCAATCTAGAGGTGCAGCTCGCCAACCGCTTACATCTGCGGTTCTCGAAGATTGCCAAGCTTTTGAGTGAAGAAAACACGATAAATCTCGGTGATTTACGCAAATTGGCCTGGAACGGTATTCCGGCCGAGCTCCGGGCTATCACGTGGCAGTTGCTCCTTGGATACTTGCCCACCAACAAGTCTCGACAGTACCTGACGTTGAAGCGCAAAAGAATGGAGTATTTGGACGGTCTCCTCAACTTCAGTGCGTTAGAAAGCCAGAGCTCGGCATCTTCTCCGGATCCAAACGTTAACTCCTCCAACAGAGAAAACACCATCAATAAGGAAAAACAGCTCTATCACCAAATCAACATTGACGTGAAAAGAACACATCCCACGCTCAAGTTGTACTCATTTGCAGCCACTCAGAAGTCTTTGAAGCGCATCTTGTACCTATGGGCAGTTCGGCACCCGGCATCAGGGTATGTGCAGGGCATCAACGACCTTTGCACGCCGTTCTACCAGATTTTCCTCCAGAACTACTTGTGGCAGCTCCAACGAAAGCATATACAGGAATACGAGAACGGACCCGATGACTCGTACCTTTTCATACCCGGTTATATCGACGAATCTGGTACTGACGAGCAGGAGCAGGCGCTATATAATGCCACCGACCTCCTCAGCTTGCTGTGGGAGACCTTTGACCCGAGCCGGATCTCGCAAAGAGTCATCAATCTCATTGAGGCAGACTCGTACTGGTGTATTTCGCGGCTTTTGGACAACATCACAGATAATTACATCCACGAGCAGCCGGGGATTCTCAAGCAGGTGGGCGAATTACAGACGTTGATTGAGCGCATTGATAAGCCGCTTCTGGAACATTTGAGACTGGAAGGTGTGGAATTCATCCAATTTTCGTTCCGCTGGATGAACTGCTTGCTCATGCGAGAAGTGTCCATCGAACTCATCATCCGAATGTGGGATACTTACTTGAGTGAGACGCCCCTCGGATTTAGCCATTTCCACGTGTATGTGTGTGCGGCATTTTTGATTAAGTTTAGTGCCGACTTGAAGGAGAAGGATTTCCAGGATATTCTTTTGTTTTTGCAAAGTCCTCCAACGTCACAATGGACTGAAAAGGACATTGAGTTGATGTTGAGTGAGGCCTTTATCTGGAAGAGCTTATACTCGGGTCTGCACTAACAGTCACAGTGCAAGTACAATCACAGTACAGGTTTAGTCACAGTACAAGTTGCAGTCACAATTATGCAGTGACTACTGTTAATAAATATGATTTGACTAGGCTGGCAACGCGTGACGTGATCATGTCTGTTTGACTTGCTGGACTCTGGTGCGATTCCCGTAATTTAAATCATCCAAGGGTTCAAGGGCCTCAATGTCCCCACCGCATCATTATTCATGGCAGCGAACTAACTATTATTAGTACAGTATATACAGCATAGTAAACTACCCATTACAGCAAATAAGTAGTACAGTACTGTCACAATCAGTGCAGTGTATTAACTACAGTACAATTAATATAGCATGGTTAGTATAGTTAATGGTGTTGGCTGAAATTAGATGTATGACCGAAAATGATTAACCGAAGAAGTTCATGGCTAGACTGAAGGACCAACTACTTCCCCTTTTCCGTGATTCTTTAGGCTGTTCTTTTGTGGACCAGAGTATCTAATTCAGGTGCACCCCAAAGATAGAGTCATCTCGATTCATATCTATTCAATAATTCTTGTCTGTTCTAATGTAATCTACCCCAACTTATACCCTGCAACTATTTCATAGGCTTAAGACAAGGCTATTGTTCTGTCTTAGTAGAAGAGACGGGATTTTCAGTCTATAAAATAGCTGTTTTCCAGATGTACGTTTCTGTAGCTGCTCTTACAACTATATAATTCCTTCACATGGCTTTCTTATACACATTGAATTTTCCCACACTGATTGTATTATTTCTGATATATTATGGGTCGCGGAGCCAAGAGTATGTACAGTTGAGTACGACAGTAGCTTGTTATATCAATATAAAATACATAAAAGTCATTTTATCGATAAAATATAATTTCATATCATACTATTCAAAGTAATTAATATAAATGTCATATCATATAAGTTTCATTACAAGTGCAGTACTAGAATCTTACATCATAATACTAGTACAGTGTTTTTCAAAACTATTCAAACCAGCGCGACAGAATGGTTCAAACCAGTGCGGCAAAACGATTCAAACCACACTAGCAAAATT
>NLAO01002317.1:11314-65589 GCA_002370835.1 Metschnikowia continentalis | reverse complement strand
GTAAGGTCAGGAGTTCTCTCAGAACAATTGAGGATAACACGGATTAGCCCTAGGTCATACTCAATAAATACAAGTCTGATAATTAACAGTGTCTACCCTCAACACCAAGTTCAGTGCAAAGTGCTATTTGTGGAATATGAAATATCGATTTATTTTCGAAAAACACATTACCTGCGGCCCTGCACCTGTAACAACGCACGGTTTGCCTGCTGTTACTATGAAGAACGGCCCAACAGAAACATCTACAAGCCTGACTTCGTCATTATCCGAATCCGATGCCTTTATAGGATGATTGTACACCCCTGCGAAGAGTTTCCATCCCTGCGAAGAGTTTCCATCCCTGCGAAGAGTTTCCATCCCTGTAAGACATGGAACCTACTCGACTGAGTACAGGATAGGAGGCAGCAGCGCATTGTCTCCTGAAGAACAATCCCCTTTTTATAAAGTCTCTACAGACAACCCCGCTTTTATGCAACTATCTTTGATAGCGCCAGATATAAAAGGGGGAAAGAGCCCAGTTATGAAAGGGCAGAACTCCACTGACTTAAGACTAAGCTTATTGAATAAAGACAAAAACCTCCTATTAATCGAGAGTAACTACCACTATAACATTACCTGACGGGGCGAGTTCCGACTATCAGTAGCCCTTCAGAAGATTCCAGAACACCGTAAGGTCATCGTTACTGGAGATCTCTCTAACTTAGAAGCCCGTTAGAAGCTTATAACCCTTGCGAATACAGGATATAACCTGAAGTCGCAAAATAATTCTAACATGAGAATTTGAATTTTTGGAAGGAGGTAACAGATTGGTGTAAGCAAATATAAATCACTAAATTAAAGATAAATATTTTGAACATTATTACAGTTGTATGCTGATACTACTTTGTGAAATACTGATTCTATGACAGCAATTTGAACTTATAGTAGTCTTTAAGATAATTGTGACACCTCAACCAGTCACCTCAGAACCTCTGATAAGCACTATTCTGCAACACCAAAAAAATACGTAATATCTCTAGGTAGTAAAGATAAATATTGTAATATATACATCATAGAGTATCATATTAATTATTTTTAAGCTCTCACACTTGACTTGGTAGACCTGCTAGAGGAGGACACCTATGAGTATAATAGCCTCACCTTCATCAGCCAATTACTTTCATTGCGCATTTGACGTTGACTAGAATAGTTGCATAATCGTTAGACTGCTTGGTCTGATTTTAAGTACTGCTAATAAGAACAGTAGTAGAGTAAGTCCAGGCTTCAAGGTCTGTGACAGCGCAGCCTGAGGCATTTTAGTGATGTTACATGGCTGTCCTTCCAGTAGATTCAAGAATACCTTATACTATAGTATCAAATACATAGTCGTGTAGCTAAATTAAATACAAAAATAATATTGTATAGTATGAAATTCAGAATTAGTACTTCCACTAGTAATAAAATAACTAATGGGAGTAGTGTAGAGTGCCAAATGCGGTACCGAGAATAGTCTACTTTGATATCGACTATATTGATTAATGTGTCACTGGGGTTACTTGACCACTGAAGCTCATTGAAAGTTACTGAAGCAAGTTTCAAGTCTTTGCCAGCCACTGAATTTGCTGAGGGTACTTAGTATCAGCAACTACAATAGACTATACAGAAAGGTTTAAAGGCGCTAAGAATTCTTGAAAGGACCTCAGATACTAGACTGTACTACCTTTCAATTTGAATAACATATTCGAGACTCTACGTCCTTTGTAATAAACTTTATTATACTACACTAATATCTTTTCACTAGACTATTCTGGACTATATTAGACTACCACCCGTGTATTAGTATATAGATTAGGGTATGGAGAAGGGTATACACTAGGATATTTGGTACAGTAGTATATACTAAGGCGTAGATTAAAGGAGTCTAGGATTTAGTAGTATAATATTAGCATATAGACGAGGATACAGAAAATATATATGTTACACTAGCCACATATAATACACTAGCCACATATAATACACTAGCCACATATAATACACTAGCCACATATAATACGCTAGGCACATATAATACACTAGCTATGGTGGTAGTTCAGGTGGTCCTTTTAGATAGATAGAGTTAGGCTAGTGATTATATGTAGTAGTATAGAGGGAAAGCATAGAGTGAGTAGTATCAAATAGACGATAGGAATAGAAGAGTGTATCTTGATATGGTGATAGGCAACAAAGAAATAAACACAAAGCGCAGCTGGTAGTCATAACCACAAGTCACTAGTAATCTTGGAACACTCTCGAATACACCATAATCTATACAGATTTATACTTACATGAAGTAATTAATTAATGATCCTGACATTATGTATAACCCACTCTAACACAGTACAATACAGTATAAAACAGTCTATCACAGTCCAACACAGTATACCACATTCTAGGCTCAATATATACCACGGTAAACTTTAGGAAATGAGGATAAGTTAAATACAGATTGAAAAGATGAATTTGTGTATGACTATCTGTAACTGTAAACACCAATTCTCAGGTCCATTATGGTGCTACATATAATAACTAGGCCTACGCTGCACTTTACTGTGGAGACCATCACATGTTCTGGGAAAGCAAAACATCTGGACACACTCCAAATATTCTATTGTCTAAACCAGAATCTCTAAGAAGACCTAAATTCTTGGACAACATCAGCTGATTTCAGTTTATAAGGCGATGGGATGCGCTGCGGAAGCCTTAGGAATGCGCAAGTCTACGCCTTATCACCCTCTAAATAGCTCAAGTACTCTAAATTCTATAAGAAACTCTATAAGAAATTTTAGAAGAAATTTCATAAGAAATCTATAAAAAAGTTTAGAAGCAGTGTCTAAGAGAGATATCCAAGACAGGATATGTCAAGGCTATTAGGAACAGAAAGTCACTCACAGATTGGAGAATGTCGCCTTTGATATACCGAGAGATTCTTTCAATAACCAGTGGCTTGACATTGAAGATGACGGTGATGTTCGTCTGCTTCATGAGTCTCTCTGCCAACCTACATACGGTGTACCCACATACGGTATACCCACATACTTTATGACCTTAGAACACCCTCAAGCATACTTACTAACTCCATGATTCATATACGTATTATCTATAAAGTAAAAAGACCCGATCTTCTCTTTCCAAATGGATACACGATAAGCGCAGCAGCAAAGAGCCCCACACTAATACCAATGGACACCTCCACCATGGTGGCACCAAAACTCAAGGAACTCAAGTCGGTACCTTGCGACGTTGCAGAAGAGGAGTTGGTGATCTTATTGGCCGTAGAAACACCTGCGAGAAGAGTACTCTTGGATGCAATACCTGAAGGCACCTGCACAAAGATAGCTGGCAACATGGCACTCACCGCCATACCCTTTCCGATTCTGGAGTACATGTTTCCCAAGATTCCAATGATAAACGCACCGATAGCTGCGGTGAACTCGGTCACGTTTGAAAAATGTTTTCCTGCAAAGTACGTTCCCACATATGACACAGCAGTAATAAACGTCATCACGGGCAACTGGCTCCAACGAGCCTGGTTCAAAAGACCCAAGCAGCACGAAAACAATGGCACAAGCAAGATCCTCCATTTATCGTCCACTCCATGTGCTGTGGTGCACGTAGCATCATCTGTGGCATTCTTGTCCACCCATCCGTACAAGGCTGCACCCAAGGTGATACCGAAACCCAAGAACAACGAGTAGATGATGGCATAGAACATTCTGACGGACCCAGCCACCAAGTTCTTGGACTGCAACTCCAACGATCCACACAAAATAATGTAACCTGGAAGAATAAGTGCTAGCGAGCCCTGCGTGATTGCTCCAAAACAGAAGTGGTCTCCCCGGATAGATCCAATACCTCTGCCAATGAATGACACCACAATGGATGCTGTGACCTCAAAAACAGACGAGTAGAGGTGCGATTTCGACGACATGAAGAATTGCAAGTACCCAATGACCAGCCCCAAGGCAAATGCAATGGGCATATCCAACCAGCCTCCTCCGAAACCAAAGGTACACACCGAGGCAGAACCAAGCCCAAAGATTAACACACAGAGCCAGGCCAGGTATTCGTTTTTGGCCTTCAACAACTCCTCAAGCTTAATTCCGGCTTCCTCCACACCCGTGATATCGTGGATCACATCCTTATAGATCTTGTGAGTGTCTGCGAGCTTGGAGAGGTTGACACCCTGAGCACACCGTACCAAATGCACCTCGGATGTTCTGGTGGCTGCATCACCAAACGCAATGATCATTGTTCCTGGGAAATACACAAACTGTCCGTCGATCTCAAGCACTCGACTGGTCATCACCATATACTCCTCTAATCTATGTGTGGGAGCTCCGTACATCATCAAGGCCCGGCACATACGGATGATAAACCTCTGTCTCTGAAGAATATCGGCAATATGAACCGTAATGCGCAACTTCTGATTGTTCTTCTTGAACTTCTTGCCCAACTTCTTGGGGTCTCCTTTGGGAGCTTTAGGCCGAGCATTCTGGAAAGAGGGCAACTTGGCTGCGTCCCCCTCCAATTGTCCCTCTTCTCCTTCACTAGGACTGCGGTAATCTATAGGTGTAGGGCCCTGTTTTCCTCCATAAATCTTACCAGCTAATCTCTTGGGGCCACTTTTGATCTTGCGCCCGTACTTCTTAAAGTCATGGTGGTGTCTTTCACCATATTCCTCAAACTGTTCATCGGCCAAGTTCCCAGTCATCGAGGGAAGCGTGGCCTGCGACTTGTTATCGCCTGTATTCTGATAGAGCTTAAGCAACGACGAAAGCACACCTGCATGCACCTGTTTAGGAGGTGCTATGTACTCTCCTCCTTCGAAGAACTCATCGTCCCGAATGTCGTCATCCAAGTCCTCTTTCAAGAGGTCTGGGTTGGGCTGGTAAAACACATCCGAATCTTTATCCGGCAGAGACTGCCCCACGGGTTTCTCGTTTTCTAAGAGAAATGCCGTGGAGTCGGCATGGGTTTCCGCATCCGAGTTATCGTACAGAGGAGTTTTCATGCGGTCTTGGACGTCCGGAGCATGGGCAAAAATCAAGTTCTTGGCCTCCTGGTTGAGCTGGTTGAAGTTGAGGTTGCGCATTTCAATGGGCTGATCACCCAGGGCACCCACCTGTTTCTCCTCGTCCATGGCCTCTTCACTATGGCTGCTGGCCCCAGGAGCGAGGCCTCCTCCGTTAAGAGCACTGGAGGCCCCAGCAAAGTTGAGCACCTTGCCCAAAAAGGTATCTGAGCGCGAGGGTGCACTAGGGCCCTGGGCTTGTTCCTGGAGAGACACTTGCCTGAAGATATCGCCAAGACCATCAGATTGGGTCTGCGGCTTGCGGATTTCCGTGATATCCGTTTCCTTGCGGCTGGAAGATGCGGAATACGAGCGTGAGTACTTCAAGTTGGCGGCGCGTCTTCTCTCGCCCGAACTGGCCGAGTTGTTCCCCATGGACCGGCTTCTTTCTGCTGAGCCCCTGCTCCCCATTGAATGAACACTTTGGTGACGAGCAGGAGGTGGCCGATTATAGTTGTACTCGTCGTCATCAGAAGAATCGTCCTGGTACATGTCCACTTGATTGTAGTGTTCACCCTGCGAGCTGTAGCTATCGGAATCAGACGAGTCCTGATTTTGAGGCACATTGAACTGAAATTTAGGGAGCATGTTCAGCGGCCCCTCCTGACCAGCGCCTTCAATGTACTCATCCAGATCCGAGTCCTCAGTAACATTGGTGGTGGAAGAATTGCTGATCAAGGAGTTACGAATGTTCTGGGAGTCCGGGAAGCGCACGCTTTTGCCCGGGGTGAGTTTCTTCCGGGCCTTGACCAAGTTAGTCTTGGGGTTGATTTTCTTGCCGTCCTTCTTGCGGAGATTGGCAAGGTTTACTGATGGAACATTGATGTTGGACTGGAAGTTCAGCTCGTCCGAGGACGAAGAGTATTCTGCCATCTATGAGATTTGACCAAGCAGTTATGACTATATTTAAGGAATGCAATCAGCTGATACTATAGATAGATAGATAGATCTGACTGATTGAAGTGGTTCTGTTTCTGGTTCTGTTTCAGAAGTGTGTTCCGCTAAGTAAAGGTCTGGACAGAACCACGTAAACAGAATGTATGAAAGTGAAGTGAAGTGAAGAAGACAGAATGAAGTATGGAAACCGTCTCTTATGTGTTGTATCAGGGCTCCAAGACTCTTAACCAAAGTGTATGGATGTGTTACCCTGGAATGTAGGTGGAATGTAACGGTGGTTGAGTGTACAAGTGGTATGCTGATAGGTAAGGGTCGTCAGCCTAGGTATGAATGGCAGCTATATAAGGGAGTCGTAGGCTGAAATGGTCCAGTCTCCTGCACAGTCGAGCAGCTTCAAGAATTCTAGTAGAAGAAGAGATGCGGAAGAGTCGAGTGGTTGGAGCAACGATTTGTAGATCAGCGTGCCTTTAGTAAGATGGTGTGTGCAGGCTGAACGGATGGGCCTTGCAAGAACCATGCGCAGTCTAGCCACCACCAACTGATCCAGATTCTTTTCTTATACTTTTTTTTTTCAACTTATGTAAACTTTCTTTATGTACACTACATCTTTATAAGCACTTCATCTTTCTATACACCCTACTTGTATACACTACATCCTTACATAGTATTATGTATTCCGTTTTATTTCTCATTTACTCATCACTGCAGACTCTGGAGATTTGCTCAAAAGGCGGAGCAGAGGCTTCGCGTGGAAGCGCGGGCTCATGTGCAGCGGCTTTAAAAGAGGCCGCGCACCTCGAGAGGCTAAGGTGATACCGACAGGACAAAGGAACAATCGAATGAGATTGGAGAAGGAAGTGCGTGAAAAAAGTCTGAAACGAGTATCTGAAACGCTTCCTGAAACGCTTCCTGAAACAAGTACCTGAAACAAGTACCTGAAACAGACACAAGGTTTATTTTGGAACAGGGAAAAGGGCCGGTATATAAACCACCCTCTACAATCAGGCTTCTTTTTGGAGGAGCAACTTTTTCCTCCACGCAAGGTACGCTCGCACACTACGTCATAGCACTGAGTCCATCCTTTCCTTTATTCTTTAAGGATCTTATAGGCTCACTATTTTTGGCACACCCTCACCCTCACCCTCACCCTCACCCTCACCCTCACCCCCCACGCCCTCCACGCCCTCCACGTCCCTCATACTCACACATCCCTCATACTCAGGTCCCTCATAATACTACACCACACTACTCACACACAACACCACACTACTCACACACAACACCAAATACACACCAAATACACACCACTCACACCAAATACATATCACACCAAATAATACATACCACACACCACACCCCATATTTGCCATCCTATGACCATCTTTACATGTATAAATTTTTATAGGTACTCTGGAATAAGATGTTTATGGAGACCGATTAGATCGACAATGTCTAAGGTATTTCTGTATGATGAATTTATTAATGTGTATGTGGTTTGGTATTGTGAGGGTAGAGTGTAGGTGAGAATAGAGTGTGAGGGTAGAGTAGAGTGTGAGGGTAGAGTGAAGGTGAGGGTGGAATAGCAGTGAGTGGAATGGCATGAGTGATTCGCATTTCCAGATCAGGCTAAGAGAAACAGTCGTAGTCAGACTTGGTGTTACTAGAGATAGTAGACTGACTATAGTAGATAGTAGATAGTGGATGTTCTGAGTGGAGGTACTCTAGTCTCTACTAACCACAGATTTCTACTCTCTATTCTCTTCTAACCACAGAAATCTACTCTCTCGTTACTCTCCAGTCTCTATTTACTACATAATATTTTCTTTTAATTATTAACGGAATGTCTGCAAATGTCCCTGAATTAAGTCTGAGTAGACTGCCTGTCTGATTGGTTCTCACTTCCTCATTAATTGATCCAAACACTATGGTTGGTAGTAGTGTCAGTAGAACTAGAGGTTTTTTAGTGTAAGTAGTGAAGTGATGGAACCACTAGTTGTGGTGGTACTAGAAGCACTCGCAAGAACATAGATTTGTATAGTATTATGTGCACTGAGTAGAGTAGAGTACAGTGTAGTCTCATGTAGTTATATTCAAAGTATAGTAAAAACATATACTCTCAGTGATATAGGTTCTCAGTAGATATAGATGCCAAGACATTGAACTCAAGAGACCAGAGAAGTTCCCCAACAGCAGCACCAGCACAATTAATATCGACCAATTGGTTGATAGTGACATTTGATAGTGAAATTTGGTAGTGAAATTTGATCATGATTCATGAAATCTGAATGACCTGACCCGTAAACCATAATCCATTGGTCTTGGGGTGGGAAGTGAACCACGCCCAGCCTGGCTTAATGTTGTTTCCATGAGCCAGTCATACCTCACCTAGACCCAGACAGACCCAGACAGACCCAGACAGACCCAGACAAATCTAGACTCGGAAGGTTCCAGTAATAAGTAGTACCCCTAGGCTTAATAGTGAAATTCCTTTGGAATTTAAAGCAGAGAAATTAGCCATTACCTTATACCTCCCACTTCCTCAGTACTTCCTTAGTACTTCCTTAGTACTTCCTTAGTACTTCCTTAGTACTTCCTTATTGGTACTTTAGTAGGTCAGTATACCATACCTCAGAGGGTACATTCACACTCACTTGGTCCGCTCTACCATAGAATAGTAGTCTCATTAAACATAGTATCCAGGAATCATAAGATCACACGTCATGATCCAGATGTATATACTCCATAATCTTTGGATACATTTCTAGATCCTTAATTTATGGACTATATAGACTATAAGGTATGGTCAGTCCTTGGGATCCAGTCACTCAATTATGTACAAGTGTCCTTAGGAAATAATGAGTCATTGAGACACATCTCTAGCCATTAGAACACATCTCTAGCCATTGGGACACAGCCATTGGGACATCTAACAAACACTCCCTGAACCTCTAAACAGTCTCCTCCCATTGGACTCCACAATACTCCAGCACATAGGCCACGTGGTTGGAGTCCAATTCCGGTACGTAGTCCTCCACATCCGTGGCCACAATAATAGTTCCCCAAGCCATGCCCGCCAAAATGTCGGCTGTCAGCTTGGACTCAGTGTTTTCAAGGTCAATGATAGCCTTGGGCATCAACTGGAGCTCGAACTGGCGACGAGAAGATGGGTTATATGCAGGGTCCGGGATGGTTTCCGTCAACACGGCCCTAGAAACATCATCCTTGCCACTGTACAAGAGAGGCTTTCCACCCAAGTGGTAGCGGAGCACCTGTGCAGGATTGTGACCCACCACGCTGGTGAAGTTCTCAAAGTACTTATCGTTGAGCATGCTGGCGATCTTGTTGTTTTCGGGGTTTAGAGTTCCGGACGACTGCGACATGCTGCGTTCTTTGACGGGGGCTTCACTATTGTCGATCAAGTGCTTATACTTTTCGAGCTCGTTTTCCACCGTAATTCTCTTGAACTTCTCCTCCTCCGTGTAAACAAAGTATCCCGGAAAGGAAGGTAGCTCTATTTTCTCTTCCTTCCCCTTTTGCTCCTTCTTCTCTTCCTTCCCCTTTTGCTCCTTCTTCTCTTCCTTCACGTTCTCTTTTGCTATGGAAGCATAAGAGTCTGTGACATTCTTCTTTTCGTCCTTCTTTTCGTCCTTCTTTTCGTCCTTCTTTTCGTCTTTCTTTTCAAAAGGATTTGAGGCTCCAAAAGGGTTCGATCCCGAAGAACTAGAACCAAAAGGATTGCTTCCAGACAGACTAGATCCAAATGGGTTGACCGTGGACTTAGTCGCACTGAACAAGTCTTTAGTCACCTCGATCTCATACTGTCTCTTCTCCTCCAAACGCATTTTCTCTTGGTAAGCCTTTTCAAGCTCCTTTTCCTGCTCTGCCTTGATCTCGGCCATTCTCTTGGGGTCTTTCTTCACGCCTCGGATGGCCCGCACCGAGCCCTTCTTCATCAGACACTGCCGTGTGTCCTTACAGGCAAAAATATAGATGACCCGATCATATAGGCCGCTTTCAAGCGGACAGTAGGCCTGTAGAAGTAAGGCCATATCCTTGTGACAGTTTGCACACTGTAAATCCTCGTGCTTGGGCATGGAGTCGGCGTGGAGCCAGATGGGCTGCCCACCAATGAAGGTATCTTCGATGGAGGGCGTTTCTTCTTCAAGGGAAATGTCCACGTAGCCAAGAAGCACATCAGAGGTACCTGCAGTGAAGTCCTCTTCGTCGGAGGAATATTCGTCGTGGCTGGACATGGTGAGTGGAAGGTGCTTGGAGGAAATGGTAGTGGGTGGATCGATGAGGTGAGATGCGGTTGCGCGTGCAGGTGCACGTGAGGGTTGCACCAGCTGCAAAATCTGTTACTACCAGATACCAATATCGACTGAATTTGGAGAACACTATTTCCTTTTAGTGGGGGTACGTAGCCTTTGTATTTAGTGGTCTCTGAACCCGGTAGTGTTTTATCTAGTGGTGTTTTATCTAGTGGTGTTTTATCTAGTGGTGTAATGTTTAGTGGTGTAGTGTTTCGTGGTTTAGTTAATGTGATATATAGATAGTATAGACAGTCTTGACACAGCTGTAGCCGAAGTATTTTCACTCTATTCATTACAACCACCATGCAAATCTAGGAATAGCAGAAAATAAAAGGTATTTCATGGACACAGCATCCACTCCTACTACCTTTATAACTTCTACTACTTCTACTACTTCTACTACTTCTACTACTTCTACTACTTCTACTACTTCTACTACTTCTACTACGTGTACTACTTCTACTACTTCTACTCCTTCTACTACTTCTACTACTTCTACTACTTCTACTACTTCTACTCTTTCTACTACTTCTACTACGTGTACTACGTCTACTCCTTCTACTACGTCTACTCCATCTACTCCTTCTATTTTATTTACATATACTCTACTTCCTCTCTACCTATACTCCACTTTACTTTACAACAATCACCTTAAGTTAATGATGAGTACGCGACCAGTCATTAAAGGGAAACAAGGGCCAATCTTCCAGTGTTAATAAACTGGAGAAATCTAATATATTAACGATTCTATTCAATCAGATTATATATATTGGTATCTGTTGAACTTGCAGGATTTCTGTACTTGTTTGGATCACGTGACGTGCCCACGGCACGTGAGTAAGTGAGACAAGTTCATGGTCGTACAGTGGGGCATGCAAGGGTTGGATAACACTTGCTGCATGTGCAGATGAGCACATTTCTAACACTGATCGGGAAAGGGGTCTACGACACCCTACGACAGGAGTGGAGGAACCCCGCACCTTGGTTGACATAGCAACCAAGATATTGGATACATAAGGAGGGCGGTGCCCGTTCTAGTGAACAATCATTGATACAGAGATCAGTCACGTGAACCCTAGTTTAGTTATTATAGGAATATAACATATGAGTACCACAACTTCCCTGCCTTACTTAAAGAAGTTGTTAGACAACGGACGGACTCGCATTCCGGTATACATGAGTGTAAAGGATAACGCTCGACAGTATCTGTGACATTCTTTGTCCAGCTAACGATCACCATGCTAAATCTCCAGTTTGTTCTAGCAGAGGTATTATCACATTATGTCACTACCAAACTTACACATCAAAACATACACGTCAAAATATACACATCAAAACACCCACATGGCGTATGAAGACAATATAGCATAGTGATACTAACAGTACTATACTACGGTAACTCTACTACTAGGTACTAACATTGGTCATACTAGGCCATATACTAAGACCGGTACTGACCCCGGTATCACTGGTCTTCGGGGCATAAAGACAGGATATATTCTAATAAACTTATAAGAACAGGAATAAAGACATAAGTAGAAATCCTGCATGGGATGTCCGTTCTGGACCTCAAACAAAGGTTACCTGAAGCAGTGAATTTGAGCTTCCGTAACCACATATATATCTACATCATCCATGTAGTCACTTATTGCTATATGAATTTTTTTTCCTATTGAATCCATGCTAGAAGAGCCACAATTCGCTGAACGTACCTGTTTCTAGACTGAATGGTGTTCCATACCATATTATTCTCTACCATATATTCTATTTTACCTTGACATCCTGTTAAGGGTATGATCATAGTAGCCTTTAGAGGTCAGGAAGATTGTATAGTCGTACCAACTCCTAAGTCTAGTAATAATAATAATAATAGTAGTAGTAGTAGTAGTAGTAGTAGTAGTCACTAGTATTGGATTACCATAACCTGAATCTACAATAAAAACCGATTTATCTTCTAATAAATACATTTTTGCCTATTTACATTTGTTGGCTATATACAGATTGGTCATAAGAAGCGAGGTACCTCTGTTTCCTCATAGGCCTCGATGGTATCGCCCACCTTGAACTTGTCCCAATTGGTAAACGATAAGCCACACTCGAAGCCCTTGGTAGCCTGGCTGATATCCTGCTTGACATGTTTTAATGTTGATAAATGGCCCTTGTGCACTACCTCGCCTGCCCTGACCACCCTCACATTAGATGCTCTCTTAAGCACTCCGCTGGTCACCTTGCACCCAGCAACCTTGACAATCACCTTGTTTCTTCCCGTGATTTCAAATACATTCCGGAGCTCCACTTCTGCCAACACCTTGGTGTCGATATGTGGCTTCAACTTGGACGTGAGGTCTGCTGTGACTCCCTCTATGAGACGGTAGATGACGTTTTCTTCAATAATGCGGACCCCCAACTTGTCTGCCTTATTTTGAATGGGCTTGGGCACCTTCAAGTTGAAACAAAGAATGCTTGCGTTGAGGGCTTCGGCCATGTCCAAGTCCAGCTCCGTAGGGACTCCTGCATCGTGAGAGATGATGGTGGCTTTAACCTCTTCATTGCCAAGTCCATCCACACTTTCCTTGATGGCTTCTGCAGACCCAAAAACATCCGACTTGACAATATATTTGACTGTCGTCACACCAGCCTCTTCTTCTTGCTGTAAAGAACTGGTATCCAAGCCAGCCATTTTGAGCTCGTTGATCTTCTCCTGCCGTTGAAGCTCCCGGACCTCCTGCATGCGCTTTTCGTTGATGCTCTCGATATCTTTGAATGCTTGGATCTGTTTCTCCCTGCTCTCTCTGTTTTGAATCACTTTCTTGCACACCTGTTCCAGAGGCCCTTGTAACAACTGGTCTCCTGCATGCGGAAGCTCTTTCCAGCCCCACACTTGGACTGGCGTCGAAGGGCCTGCTTGTTTCACCATTTTGCCATGTTCATCCTTCATGCCACGCACTTTGCAATACGTCAGGCCTGCCACCAAGAAATCACCCGTTTTGACTGTTCCACGCCGCACCAAAACTGTACTGACATTCCCAAGACCCTTCACCACCTGCGATTCAATCACCCAACCTTCTGCAGCCACCGTGGACTCGGCCTGGAAATCACTCATTTCACTAAGTGTGATCACCGCCTCTTCAAGCTTGTTCATGTTGAGCCCAGTCTTTCCACTGACCTGTACAGTTTGTGTATCTCCTCCGTAGTCCTCGATATCCACGTCATGACGTGCCAAATCTGCCAATACTTTATCGATTTTGATACCTGGCTTATCACACTTGTTGATGGCCACAATAATAGGCACACCAGATTTCTTGGCATGTTTGATAGCTTCAATGGTCTGGGGCATCACGGAATCATCGGCTGCAACCACCAAAATGATGATATCGGTAACGATGGCTCCTCTTTCACGCATACTTAAGAAGGCTGCATGGCCTGGAGTATCCAAAAAGGTAATTTTCTTCTTAGAAATGGGTGTCACTACAGAAAATGCACCGATATGCTGCGTGATTCCACCGAATTCGCCTTTGACCACAGCGGATTTCCGGAGATAATCCAAAAGCGTGGTCTTTCCGTGGTCCACATGACCCATAATGGTCACCACCGGAGGCCGAGGCCGGAGTTGCTCCTCCACTTGTGGCGCAGGAAAAAGATCCAAGCCTGTATCATCACTCATGGTCACATCAAACCCAAACTCGTCTGCTATAAGAGAGGCATTTTCCTTGTCCAAGATGTACTGGTGCGACATGCCTTCGAAGCCCAACTCTTGTAGTTTTGCCAAAAGCGTGGCCAATGGAACGTTGATAATCGTGGCAAGATTGGATACCGTGACAAAGGTGGGGATAGAGATTTTGATGTTCTCCTTAATTACAGGCCGTGCCTTTCCTTTTTGGGGGCCCAGTCCACCCCACCCTCCGTCTCTTTCTCTTCTTTCCTTCCGTTCCCCTCTTTCGCCACCGTCACTCCTTTCACCCTTACTTCCCAGATTCTCCCTCTTTCCCGCCTGCTGCTGTTTGTGGCGCTCGTTCAATCTTCTTCTGATCTTGGAATACTCTTCTGCCTGCTGCTCCTTTGACCTTGCTTCGGGATCTGCGGGGGCCGGGGGAACTTTCGGATCGCCTTGATTATTGCTTTTCTTTTGATGCCACGGTTTTTGTGGCTTGTGTGGCTTGGTGGCGGCTTTTTGGTATAACTCTGCAAACCGGTTGGGCTTGTTTCCTGTAGACTGAGGCCCGACTTTCGGGAGGTTCTTGAAGACCGAGTATTGCCGCCTCCCTAGCTCTCCACCTAGCCTGCATTTTAGACTGGCTCTAAACACAACCATCATTTTGATCTGGATGTAGATGTGGGTGTAGATGAGGGTGTAGTTGGTATGAGATTTGTTGGAGATCTATTCGAGTGAGCATGATGAGATATATGTATATCCTGCATATAACGCAGCTCTTTACATCTACACATGGTTCTTATAGTTTCCTAGATTTAAAGATTATGCATTATGGTTCGAGGATGCGCCTGTTTTGGTCCACTCAATAACAGTACATTACCCCGACCTGACTTGAAGATGTTGGGGCTTTTGTCCTCATATCACGAGCACGTGACCTCACTATACGGACCCTTCCTCTTTTGTATTCACCCAGACCACTGCTAAGTAGAAGACCCCACCGCTTTGATTTATTGGTGCCTTAGGTTTGGTTTTACCTTAGTTATGCTCGGGCCTCAGGCGTGAACATTTTGGTGTGAGCATTTCGGTGTGTAGCAACTGTATTCAATGTTCCGCCATTACGAGCTCACACAGCTATAGTCACCGTTAGAAGAGACATAGCCCATGTGCTTGCTGTCATTGAGGATGTCAATCAAGCGATCAATGTCGGCGAAGTTCTCGTCGTTGCATGCAAAGTTGCGATGCCTGTTGGAGAGAATGTGGTCCTCGAAATGGTCGTACTTGACTCTGCAGTTTTCACAGTAGCCTGGTTTCATTTCGTGGTCTTTGCTGACGTCCACGGCCTTGCTCATTTGCCGTTTCATAAAGATCCGCCGCTTGAGGTTGTTGACGTTTTTGGAAGGCACTTGCGAGACCGCAGGGCCTAGACCGTTGCCATTTTGAACTGCCACACTATTTAACGTGGAGTCCATGGAATATTGCAATGCATTAGATGCTCCGTTGTATCCCGAGGCAGCCACGTCATAGAATTTGGAGGTGGATGCACTGGCGTGTATGGGTTGCATGACCGAAGAGTTTCGGCTCAAGCCAATGGGAGGCTTGAAATCGTACAACTCCTGGGGATCTTGCAATTCGTGGACTTCATCACCGCTGTGCTCCACGATTGTATCGTTAGCAGTATCGGTGTCCCTTTCCTCGGCCTCGTTCACGTCGTCCTTGTCCTTGGTGATGCTATCGGTGCTGGTGCTGGTCCCGTAGAAGTGACTAGAAGCCATCTTGGTGGGGGAAACCATGTAGGAGACCTTTTTGAGCAAGTCACGGAAATTTTTGCTGGCTTCGAACTTCTGTAATCGGCGTAGTTTCTTGCGTTCCAGGTTCTCCGAGGTGTCTTGGATGAAAGGGCATTTTCCGTCGAGCGTCAAGTAGAAAGAAGGGTACGAGTCACTAGACCATTCCCTCACGATTATGGGGCGAACAGCCTGTGTGAGGTCGTAAGCGTAGATGTAGTTTTTCTCGAGGTAGTACAAGTCGTCTCTCCGTGCGTTTGGGTCTCTATCGGTGGAGCCAAAAATCTTCTCCTCCCGCAAGAGATTAGACAAGTTTCCTGCCCGTTCTTGAGATACTGCCTCGGAAACACCCAAGTTTTTAAGGAAACGGAATACCTTGTCAAAGTCCCAGACCTTTATTTTTAGAGCCACGGCATCGTGGAATATATCGTTAGCCGGGTAGTTTTTGGAGCTGGAAAACGGTCTCCTGCTCACTATAATGCTGACATCACGGTCGTAGAACGGCACTATATCACAGCCCACGTACTTGAGCGCCCGCTGCGCTCTCTTTTGTTCCTGGAGCTGTGCCTGGTTGGTGGAATCACAACCTTGAGTATCGAAATACACCACGGATTCACGCATGATTTTCTTCCAGGACGCCTGCCATGTCTTTAATTCTTCACCCACCAAGCGAGCGGCTTTTGCTGCGGAATTAGATGTTGTGGAGGCAGTAGTGGAGCCAGCATTGGAGGCAGTAGTGGAGTGTGGACCAAGGCCCGAAACTGTGGCCGAAGCCGGGACCGAAGCCGAGACTGAAGCCGAGGCCGAAGCCGAGGCGGAGCCTTCACTTGCGCTAAGCTTGACGTCTTTTTTCTCCGTGCTTCTCCCCTTGAACTTCTTGAGCACGGGCACATTGCCGCTTGTTTCTGCCAAGGGTACACGCTTGGTACCGCGTATATCCATAACTAGGGGAAGGAAGGTCTAAGCTGAAAGGCGATTGAACGGTGGAATGGAGGAAGGGAATTGGCCAGTGGAATCGAGAACTGTGCAGGATTCTAACACTGGGATGCAGAGACGAAAGGGTGGGTGACCGGTGTGGATGTTGTGATGTAGGAGCCAGGTTGGGATGATTTGTGTGAGTAGTGCAGAGGCCGCAAATCGCGTCCGCAGCGAAGCGCGACTGGAATGCAAGGTCACGTGATACGATATATATATGGCTCTCACTATGATATACGCTAGTAGTGCGAGGGAGTGTCAATTACTGGTTTGGGAATACGATGGTTATGAGCTTTATTTCGATTTTTGGTGAGTGGTTATTATTTACCTTATTCCCTATTTTTTCATTTTCATTTTTTTTTTGAAAACGAAGCAGTTGGTGGGGATTGCTGCTCTCTCTCTAGTGTCTACGTCTATTTTCGCACTATACTAACACCACTATTACTAACTATACTACTAACTATACTACTAACTATACTACTAACTATACTACTAACTATACTACTAACTATACTACTAACTATACTACTAACTATACTACTACTCGATGAACTGCTAACCCTAAGGATACGACTAAATCACTAGGTATACTACTATTTCACTGACCCACTGAACCCTTCAGCCACTTACACTACTCAACACACCAATCAACACCCAATACTACTGCTCAATAGACTACTCTGCTATAGCATTGAACTACTGACCTACTAACACTACTAACACTGCTCAATATACTACACTACTAAAACTACTATACGTCTATACTACTATACGTCTATACCAGTCAACACATTACACCATTTAGCCACCAACACTAACACTACTATACTACTTTGCGGCCCGATAGACTAACTATACTGGTCAATAACTATAGTAACACTATTAGCTATGCTACTACTAACTAGTGCTAGTAATCTACCAGTCAAGCTACTTATCACCGACAATACCAACACACTGAGCCACTATCACTACTAACAACTATACTACTAACAACTATACTACTAACAACTATACTACTAACAACCATACTACTAACAACTATACTACTAACAACTATACTACTAACAACTATACTACTACAAATAATACCTAATATAGTACCGGGCTCGTAACCTTTTAGACTACTAAGAACGTTGAGGTTTAATTGGGAAGCTAAATACTGTTCCAATAGTCAAGAGTCCCTTTAGATATGCTGATACGACTCTCAATGGTTGGTGGCTTTTCGACTGTTATATATAGTCATCTTGTTCTTGAATTCTCTCCTGGTGTGAAATTGACTACTAACACTACTAACTATACTACATTAGGACCAGGCAAGTACACTCATGGTACTTATAAATTCTGTAAGCAACTGGATCAAAATGACCAAAATTTACAAGCCAATCATATTGAAATATGAGGTAATGAGCCCGGAGGTAAACTTGAAAAGCTGGCTCATCGTCTTGGATTTTTCATCTTCAATCTAAGTTGGCAGTGTGAGGGTCAGGAATCATCAAATCGACACAAGTCACTAAGTACCAGGCTTATCATCTAGCTAAAAAGTAATTAGTAGTTAGTTAGTATTAGTTTGTGATAGTAATTCGTAGTAGTAGTAGCAGCTAGTATTTATTGGTAAATAGTAGGATTTAGTAGTGGGATTTAGTTGTTGGTAGTTAGTAGTAGTAATAGTAAGTAGTAGGAGCTGGTAGGAGTTTGTTGTAGGAGTCAGTTGCTGGTAGTAAGAGTTGGCAGTTGTAGTTAGAAGTTAGTAGTTACTTATAATTGTATCATATTTAGGGCATATTTCCAAAAGCGTCAAAATCGTCAAAGTGTCAAAATGTCAAAGTTTCAAAGCGTGAAGCAAGATAATGTCAGAAAGACCTGCTGATTTAAGTAAAGTCTATGCAAATTAGGGCTACCGTCATACACTTTAGTACTTTTTAGTAATAGGACCGTATCAAGCATTTTATAAGAGCTCGAGTTTGAAGTCCAGTAAGAAGTTCCGTATTACTATCAAATAACCTGACGCATATAGCCTCACTTTACTATAATTCTACATCCAAAATGTAGGCAGGACTTTGCCTAAAGACATATGATGAAGCCTAAGCTGTCTCCTAACAATTCTCATTGCAACGCCGTCTCGGCCATCATTATACAAAGTACTATGTATTACAAGAATCTAACACATAACCTACCCCAACCAATACCAATGAGAAATAGGATTAAAGTGAGGAATAGAAGTAGAAGATAGTATATGATCAAGTGTAGAATGAAATGTATCAATCAGAAGGATCACAATTATATATCCGCCCAAATAGAGTATCCCAGTATCACTTTCAAAGGTAAAATAGGAAATAGGATTAATAGAGAAATAAAATTGCACCTCCAGAGTCAGGATTTAAAAGAGGTCTTTGATAAATTTATTCTGTTGTCCTATGAAAAATGCCCTCTATGAATGGTGCATCTTTATGAGGCTCCATCTCTGGAGTTTCTACTAGGGTAAGGTGGTTTGTATTAATAGATAGATTTTGGGGTAGTAATGAACAGTTGAATAACTGGTAAATGACTGTTGGAAATTAATAATGAATTGTACCAGTCCACAACACTAAACTGTCTAATTACTTGCAACCTCAAAGGCTACTGATGCTTACTAGAAATAAAGTAGTTTAGTAGAGTGGAGTAGTACACTATAGTAATAGTTCTAAATGTGTAGATGTGATAGACACTAAACACATTTCCACATGCTTGTTGCCACATGCTCCCATGTATAAATATTTAGTGGACAGATCCACTGTCTTCCCTATGGTTACTGCAAATCCCAGTACGGAACGATCTCCCCGATCGGTTACCTCAGTTATATAGATTGCGTCTGATAGCTCCAACATGGTTGTTTTTTTGACTCGTGAAAAGCAAATGGTGACCCATTAGAAATATCAACAGTGCTTTTATGCCATCATCAATATCATGCTTTCTATGGGAAGTGGTCAAGTTCAACATGTTGACCATGACTTGTCTCGCTTGATTGATCGAGTACCATCCTTGTGGCAATGCATTGAATTTGTTTTTGTGGAAGTTTTCCATGGCCAAATTGTTATGCTTTTTCTGCCTTTTACGAGCATATTCGTTGACTTAAGAAAAATGAGGCATGACCAGCCAACTCATGGCGAATTCAGTGGCCCTATTTTCAGTCTCTGTGATGTGCATAGTTTTGTATAATCCAATTCATTTAAACAAAAGGCCCAAAGCATACTTAAAGGTCTCCATAGTACTGAAATAACTCGGTGTTCTGGTAATGAACTGACATTCCTTTGGGAAGGAATCTCCTTCGGGATGAACATTATTCTCCTAGTCTTTTAAGGCCCGAACCCCAATTAAAAAGTGGTTTGTCCCAAAGCCATCAATAAACGTAGTCCTGGTAGAACTATAGTGATGGTAGATAGCTGAACTTCAATCACTTGTCTGTAATATTTATTGCTCTGAAGGGAAATTGAAAATTGAAGGGCCAAGGGCTCAAGACTCTTGGAATGACATTTCTGTTGACCAAGAGACCTTGTCTCGAGAAATGGATTAGTTCTTGGCGATTCCATGTGATGATATTTAGGAAACGAGCACCATAGGCTGACCTTCATATCTATATCTATTTATTATATCACTTTCCATCTCTATAGGAAGTAATAGTAGTAGTAGTAGTAGTAGTAGTAGTAGTAGTGGTAGTAAGTAGTAGTAGTCCATTTATAGGTGTAGTAGTAGTCCATTTATAGGGGTGGTAGTAGTAGCAGTATGCCAGGAAGCCTGCCTGTGGCGAAGCCCAAGTGAACAATACCAAGAGAACAATACGGCTAGACGATTTACCAGATCTCCCAAGTCGGACTGTCAAGGATATTTCAGTGATCAATAAAGATACCACATTGAATTTCAATTACTACGAGGTTGTGTTTCTGCTTCGCAGGGACAGAATTCTCATGGATGTGAAGTATTCGTCTTTTTCATCTTTTGACNGTGTTTCTGCTTCGCAGGGACAGAATTCTCATGGATGTGAAGTATTCGTCTTTTTCATCTTTTGACGTTGCCAAGCTCAAAACATACACTTCCAACGTCTCAAATGAGAGGGTCGACCTTGAATATACTTTTTTTTTTTTTTTTTTTTTTCGCAATATCCGTAATGCTGTAGAGTACTTTTAAAGACGAATTCAAGTAACAAGTATTTCCAAGGTTTGACCACGCTAAAAGGGTCCTGCGAAAACTTCACCAACTGATTCTCGTTCAAGTCATCCAAAAAACCAGCTTATTTTCAGCAATCAAAGGCAAGTATTTGTCTGGGGTACCCAAAACCATAATAGGGATATTCAAATTTGATTTAAGAGAAATGAACTGAGAAATGAATGGAAGGACACCAGGACCAGTGATACAGTATGATTATTATAGTAATACTGTTGGTAGTGCTCTACTTATTTCAGTATTATATACTACCCTGTATAATCCTAACAATGGCCATCTCATAATGCCACTCCTCTACCATCATTGTAGGAGGTACCAGGAGGGAATGTATTAAACCCGAGGTACCAAGATGGAATGTGGAGAGTTTTCCCACTTGCACCTGACAACAACCAGTCAACTAGGCGACGCCGTTGTCAACTACTTAAGTAGCCCTATTCCTTCATCTGGAGAATTATCGGCGAATGAACATAGTAAACAGAGTACCTAATGTAACAATAAGAATCTAACATACATTCTGAAACTTTATAGGGTTGACTGCATCATATTGAAAACGGAGTATGAGTAGACACCCTGTCATCTGAACGGTATAGTGACATGCATAGTATTTCCCCTTAATCTAGCAGTTGGATCTGTAATAAAGCTTCAGTTTCTGGGGTAATAAGTGATATCTATATACTGATAATTCTTGAGTCTGACCCAACGTCTATTAGTCTATTGAGACTCACCATACTGCTTGCCTTTTTCTTGTGCTGTGCTTTTGTTGTGGATTTATAGTGAATTCAGAGAATTTTTTTGTTTGGTCGATTTATGGTATTTTCGGTTCACCTCGGTTCAAATACATTTCTCATTTCTCACCATGCTTCATACTCAATGCGCATTGCTCAAGGATACGTCCAAAAGTAAGGAGAAACAGTGTAGTATACAAATCCAAAAAAAAAAATGAAACGAGAAAAAATCAAAATAAAGATCACTCAGATCTAATTACTATGAGTCAGCAAATAATCCAAAAGTACTTTCATAGTTATCTTGACTTAGACTACGTTCTGATCAAACAGCAGGGCTAGTAATACAGAGACTGCGAAAGGCTCATAGATCAGTTACGTTTCTTGGGTGGTACCTTTCTTATTGGTATATCCAGAAAATAATCTATGAGCTAAGTTTCTTGAGTCTTATAGTATTTAATCTCATAGTACTAGTCTCATGGTACTAGTCTCATAGTATTAGTCTCATAGTACTAGTCTCATAGTAATTAGTCTTATTTAGGCTTTGTTCAAGTGTACTAGTAGGTGTGTTTATTAGAGTTGGTGTTAGAGGTATTCGCAGAGGAATGCGTCCAATTCCATGAATCCAACTCCCAGAATCCATACACTTTTTTTCAAAATGTTATATTTATACTTTTGTATTTATAGACCTTTATTACCTTTATATCCTTTTAATGCTTATCACAATTTGTATAACCACATCATTATGTGCTAGGATATAACTATTTAGCAGTGCTCGCAACCAGGTACTCAATTCGCAGTGCTCACAACCATATAACCATGAGATGCGTGCTCATAACCTACCAACAAACCATCCTTTCATTTATTTGTACATTCGCCCACCACCATATATCCATAAACCCTTCCACTACCCAATTCACCAATAAACCGCTAACTAATATCAACCCTTTAACTTTTTTTAAGTCTAACTTCTTTAAGGTGGCTTTATTGATGGTGATGATAATATGGTATACACCTGCATGTACCGCCCAGACTCGCACTGAGTTAAGCTCGTGCACTTATTTCCCAACCACCATGCTACAACAAAAAGAGATTTCCCGGCTCTTGAGCCAGGCGGTGGATGGGGAGGTCCTGCATGGGCGGATCCATGCGGCGTCTCTTCTTTCCGCAAACGGCTTGCCACTCATAACAGTGGCTCCTTCGGGGCCCGCCTTTTCCCAGGATAACCTACGAATGTACTCGCTTTTGGCTGTGAGCTTACATAAACAGCAGAGCCAGACGGGCGACGGTCTTGTGGACGCGTGGGACCTTTTGGTGTTGGAGCCCGACCTCAAGGTGCTATTGAAAACGTTTGCTACTCTGGCGGGCGACGTGATGTTTGTCTCTCTTTTCTACTCTGCGGACTACCCGGATACTGCTGCCAAGGCCAGGTTGGACCTGGTGGGCGATCACCTAGCTGCTGGTTTGGCGGGCTACACGGTATCCAAATAGGCGGCTTAAATTAAGGGCTTACTTTAATCTTTTTTATATTCTCTTTTGGTCTTGGCCGTAGCAATAAATCATGGTATTAGAAGCTGGATCGTAAATAGGAACTAAAGTCAGGATGCGAGGTCCACTTGCTCAGTGCAGACGTGGATGTGGTGGGCCTTGGGTGCGGGCCGTTAGGGGGGCTGTTGTGAAGCGGTTATGGACAACGGGGTCTTCTATGGTCACTTGACCATCTCCACCTCACTGTCGTCGTCCTCCTCCACATCCTCGTCCTCCTCCATATCATCCATTAAGCTTTCCTCGTCGAAGCTTTCCTCGTCACTGTCATACCAAAACTCCTCGTCGTAATTCTCGGGCTCCTGCTCCTTGTTAGCGGTCTTGTTGTTGCCAAACGCGAGCTCCTCGCTGTCGGGAATCACAAAGCCCTCGGGGATATCTTTCTTGGAGCGCTCCACGCCCTCCAAAACCTTTTCCTTGTAGGACTCATAGTTCTTCCTGAGCAAGAACGACGCGTCCATATTAGCCGGAGACCCAAGGTTGGGGTCCTCCAAAAGCGACACAATAGAGATGAGCACCGACTCGGCCGTCTGGGCCGGGGTCCAGGTTTCCGCATCGGGCAACCCGGAGATGGGGTCTCCTCCTTCGTAAAGAATGGAGATGCAAAGTCTACCGTCCTTGTAGACGTTAGGGTGGAAGATGGGCGGCGTGAAGCAAAAGCCCGGGGGCGAAAAGGGGTAGTCAGCAGGGAAACGCATTCTGCCCTTGAAGTAGCCACCATGGTAGAGTGACTCTTTGTTTAACACCATGATGCCAACCTTCCAGTAGAAAATGTTATCGTTGTCTAACTCGATGTGGAAAGAAGGGATGCCCTTTTTCGGGTCTGTGAGGTCCTTGAACTGCCGCTGGAGGATTGCTGCTGCTGACTTGGAACTCATGCTGGAATGAAAAGAAGATAGAATATTATGTTAAGAATGTGAAACACGGGTGAAACAAAGGTGGAACGACTCTCAAACAATGCTGCAACTATGCTGGAACGTTCGGGTAACGTGACCTTGTGTAACGTTTTGATTTATAAGTGGCCTCTGGGTAGCTGGTCAGAAACGAAGGCGCTCTGAAACAAAAATGAAACGGGATGCTGAGTGAGGCCTCTACACAGGATCAACACAGTATTAAAGGCTTTGGTGGTGAAAGCGGGGTTTCAGGTGTGTTTCAAAAAAGAAGTGTGGTACGAGGGGGCGAAAGTGTTGATTTGTGCGGTGGGCCGTAAAATGGCTTTCTTTTTACCTCTTGCGCATTCCAAATTGTACTGCTTTTCTTTTTCGGCGCTCGCGGCATTGCACGCGCACCCGTGCACCGTTTTTTTTTTTAGTTTAGGGCCCGAAACGTCAATTCCAAGAATGGTAAGGATCTTGGGAAAAGGCCACGTGGCCTGTTTGTGGGGGTGGGATGCCACGAGGCCGGTGCAGTGCGGATGTACGGGCGTGGATCCCAGCGAGCGGCCCAACAACCGCGAAGGTGCTGGTTGAAGCCTATATGCAGGTCGCTTTTGCAACCGTGTCATCACACTAAGCAACCATGTGCTGAAGCCACTGACTTAAAACGCTCCTGAAACACTCCTGGTACACTTTTAAAACCCTTCTGAAACTATTTAGAAATACTGTGAAACACTTTTGAAACACTTCTGAAACATCACTGAAACAGTGTATGAGAACCTAATAATCACGTTAGTACCCAGCCTAAAAATGGCCCAAGGGTGTAGACTTGGCGAGAATGGTAAAAGACTATTTATATACTTTTAAAAAAGTTTCATTAGTGTTTCAGGAGTGTTTCAACAGTGTTTCAGTAGTGTTTCAGTACTTCATGGTGTACATGGTATACATGGTGTGTTTTATGAGTGCTTCAAGAATGTTCCAGTGGTGTTTCATGACTGTTCCAAGACTTTTCCAAGACTGTTTTAGTGTTTCAGTGTTTCAGTGTTTCAGTATCTCAGTATCTCAGTATCTTAGTTCTTCACGGCACTGGTACACTATAAACAGCCTAATCAACATATCATGCCATTTTTACTACTTACATCCAGCGTAAATACATAGACATAAATTATGGGACTGCATGGTATCCAAACCAGCCGAATATATAAGCAAGTAAATGACCAGATGAAACAGAGCATTTAGGGACCTGAACGTGAACATGAAACAATTTTGAAACACACAAAACACACACTAAACATACATGAAACACATGAAGCACACATCAAATACACATGCAACACACATGGAACACACATGAAACAAAGCTGAAACAAAGCTGAAACACGAAGAAAGTATAAAGCGTGGGGAAAATCCCATACCCCTTACTTTTCTGATTATCTGTTATCATGTACCGCGCCAAACGTGGCTAATCAAAAGACGCAGATTAGCGGAGCGAACGCGCCACGTGATCAGACGAGTCCTGCACACAGCGCCCCTCGCCAACCGCTTATAGATAGCAACACCCGGCCCACCTCCACATTTAATACTACAGATCACACCGATCACGCCACGCTTCCAAGTACAGATCAAAGGACCGATTTGCATACAAAACACAGCATGGATTTCGAAGAACAGTTAGAAAAAGCCGAGAAGTCGCCGTACCCCTCGTTAGTCGGAGCCTCCGTCAAATCAGCCGACGATTCGCCCCACAACAACTACATCCACCCGGAAAAGTACACGGGGGTGCTGAAACAGAAGCAGAAGAAAAAATCCATTCTCAACTCGTCAATTGGAGCCTCCTTGGATGATTTAATCAGTGAAGGTGCCCTTTTGGGCTCCGAGGAGGATTTCGACAAGTTCTTGGACGACAAGGGCAATGTTCTTTCGGATGCAAAGTATACCGCCAGTGAAAGTGACAGCAGGGGTGACAGCAGGGGTGAAAGTATGGGTGGTAGTATGCGCGAAGGGGGTGAACTGGGCCAAGAGAAGGAGAAAGCGCAGGAGAAAGAGGATGCTCAGAAAGAAGTGCAAGAGAAAGAGGTGGGAACTAAGGGAGAGACTCTGGAGGTGGAGATTAAGGACGCGGATAAGTCGATCATTCCTGGCGTCAGTAACGATGCCGAACTGGTCTTGTCCCAGGAAACGGATACGGCTTCCATTATATCACCAGTCCAATCCTCCGGAGACAAAAAAGAGACCTACTCCAACCCCAACCTCTCCGAGTACCAGATCGGCCACCAGATCGAAGACCACTCGCAATTGTTGGACTCCGTTAAGTCATATGACTTGTCCCGTTTACCTTCTACCGAAGACACGGAGCTGCGGTCCAAAACAAGCGATTTCCATGGCGTTGCTGACAGAACACCCACCAGGCCCAACTTTGCCCGCAGCAACTCAGCTTTTGCCAACAAGACGGACCACGGGCCTAACGTGCAGGTCCTCGAGCGGGACTCATTGCACTCGCCTTACTTCCAGACTAATGATGAGCGGTCTCCCTCCAGATCCAGGGCTCGTGACTCACTCAGAGAAAGAAGCACCGATAGATCTCGCTCTAGATCCAGATCCGCCATGTCTGCAGCCCATTTGGCTCGTGGTGATACCTACAAAAACACTCATGGTGAGTCTCCCATGAAATACGAGCTTCCCGCTGATATGCTTGTGGACGAGGTGAAGGAGGAGGAATCCGAGACTGATGAGAGGCGGTCTAGACAGTCCAAGCCCACTTTGGGTGATTCTCTTGCTGCTGTTGAGGCCGGAGAAACCCCCAAGTCTGTCAGTGTGGATACGGATTCCGTGACCAAAGAGCCTTCGTTGGTGACTTCGGGTGACTACACCAACTTCAATGCTGAGAGACTGGACAGTTTGGTGTACGGATCAGAGCAGGCCTCGGTACGGTCGGAATCGTCCCGCAACTACTTGCGGTCCATTTCTCGGTCCAGATCTCGCAAGCCTACGTCGCATTTGAACCACGAGATCAGCGAGAAAAACGATTCGAATACCGACGAGTTGAGCCGGGAAGGTGCCTTGGTTTCCGATGACCCCTATCTGCAGGTGGGCAACTTGGATACCATGATGAAACAGGTGCTTTTGTCGTCCACCGAGAGGTCTCGTCACTCTGTAAGTGAGCAGTCAAAGGGGGCCTCAAAGGATGTACTGGTTTCGGGAGAAAAGACTGAATTGGAAAAAAAGACTTCCGAATTGAACGAAGCTTCTGAAAACGCTGAACCTGATACTTCCCCCGATTCTCCTAAGAAGGAGGTAGATTCATCTAATAAGCCTATTCCGGAGCCGGCCACAATTCCTGCTGAAGCAAGCAATAATCTAATTACAGAGCCTGCAGTGGATGCAGTTTCCGAAGAGAAAGAAGTTGAACAGCCTATTTTAGAGAAGGGCGTGGCTGAGGCTGCAGATTCCGAAGAAAAGTCAGTGGATGATGTTTCGGCAGAGGAAAAGGTGGCTGAGACCGAGAAGCAGATCACGGCAGAAGAGGCTCCCAGCTTGACTGCCTCCGATATCAGTGTCGACAAAGAAACAGTACAAAAAGCTACCCAGAGCGATGATATCATTGAGACACCTGAAATCAAAGAAGAGTCTGAGCCAGTGGTGGAGGCTTCTGCAGAAGAGGTGGAAAAGGACGCTCAGTCGCAGGTGAGAACAAGCGAAGCACCAATAGTGACTGCTAGCGATATTAAGACTGAATTGACGGAGGAGGAGAAGGCGGAAGAAAAGGAGGAGAAGGACGAAGTGGAAGAAAAGGAGGAGAAGGAAGAGAAGGAGGAAAAGGGAGAGAAGGAAGTCAAGGACGCGGAAGAGGACGTGGAAGAAAAAGAAATCATCGCAGGAACAGAAGCTTTCCCAAGCAAGGAAGACTCTCAAGTGGAGGAGAAATTGGATGAAGCTCTGAAAAACCCAGAGGCCGGTACCGAAGCTCCAGAGACAGAAGAAAGTCCAGAGGACGCTAAAGAAGAGAAGGACACAGAAGAAAAGGAGACTGAAGAGAGTAAAGATAAAGAAATTGACACTGAGGATGCAGAGAAAGGAACAGTTACTTCTGCCATTCTGTCGATTGCAGGAGCAGTTGTGGGAGCAGCCAAGGATATCTTGCCAGGCCAGGATAACGTGAAGAATGAAGGTGCAGCGGAAGCAGAGACTAAAGAGGTGAAGGAGGCCGAGCCAGAAGACTTGGAGATCTCCACAGAAGAGTTACGTGCGCACTTAAAAAGCCTCCCCGTGTACATCTTCACGTCTCTCGCAGGAGGCATGCAGATCGTCAACCGCACCAACCGGTTGACCACGATCTTACAAGCCAACAAGGTCAAGTTCGAATACCGTGACTTGGGCACGGATGAGGAGGCCAAGAAGTTATGGCGTCGGTATGCGCAGGGCAAGACACTCCCGGGAGTGGTTCGGGGGGACGACTTCATCGGCAACTGGGAGTACATTGACGAAGTCAACGAGGACTACCGTTTGCAAGAGGTGTTATACGAGACCTTGTAACGACACAGGTCAGTGAATGAAAACAGAATGAGTGACAAAGAGAATAGGAATAAAAAACAGAAGATGAGATGAGTTTCAGAAACCACTTCCATTATCAGCAACACAGGGCCAAAGAACCAGTACCTGTCCAGCCTGTCTCTACATATTTCCCAACACCTACTTTTGGTTTCACAGTAAACTGGGAAGTACGTAGTGACAGTAACAGTAACAGTGTACTGTCGCCTTAGCTACACTATTAGCTACACTATCAGCTACTATAAGCTAAACTATTAGCTACACTAGCCATACTGAGCATATCATAGACCAGATATAGGACTGACCAGAAATAATCCTAGAATACTAAAGTTGGTTTATTAGGATGATTAGAATTTTCACTAATAGTCAGAACTACTAGAGTAGTCAGAATTACTGGACCAATCAGATTTAATGGAGTAGTCAGAATTACGGGACTAATCAGAATTACTGGAGTAGTCAGAATTACTGGACCAATCAGAATTACTGGACCAATCAGAATTACTGGACTAATCAGAATTACTAGGATTGGTAAAATTTATTAGGTTGGTAAATTTATTATTTTACCAAATTTATTATGTTACCAAATTTTTAATACTAAGTAGGATTTTTTGGGATTAAAATGGAGTGCAATGGATGGAATAGGGCTTATATAGGTTGGTACAGTGTTTTTCAAAAGTATTCAAACCAGCGCGACAGAATGTTTCGAACCAAGAAGACAGAATTGTTCAAACCAGCGCGGCAGAACAATTCAAACCACACTAACAAAATTAAACAAACCAATACACATAACCCCTAACAAGTTGTTGTATACAGGATAACAAGGAAACCCAATTTAGTTTCAGTTCCGTCCGTTTTTCATCCTTGATTGATACTGCAAGACTTCTGTCCCAAATGTAGTACCATATGTGGCAATCCTCTAGATTTAAAATTTCAGAATATCGAATTCTAATAAAAGTTGGTGTGAAACATTACGCCATTTGGTTTGAAAGACTGTGCGAAGGGGTACGAAACTTTTTGCTAGTGTGGTTTGAATCGTATTGCCGCGCTGGTTTGAATAGTTTCGAAAAACACTGTACAATATGAATGATTACATAACTCCTAACAATTAGTTGTATACAGGATAACAAGGAAACCAGTTCAGTTTCATCCGTTTTTTACCCTTGATTAATACTTCAAGACTCGCAAATGTAGTACATAAGAGGCCATCGTCCAGATTTAAGATTTCAGAATATTGAATTCGAATAAAATTTGGTGTGAAATATTAGGCCATTTGGTTTAAACCATTCTGTCTTCTTGGTTTGAATAGTTTTGTCGCGCTGGTTTGAATACTTTTCAAAAACACTGTAATGGGCGCACTGCGTAGACACTAGGTTTTGCCGTGTAGTCGCATATTCAGACCTCTTGGACCTCATAATCTTAAGCAAACCACTCTATGCTCAGTTCACGCATTTGATCGGATACATGCCGGATACATGCAGATATATTGATTATAGGTCTAACAGGTGGGGTCAAGCTCAATAGTCATTGTTAGATTCTTGTTGTAACGTTTAGTACTAAGTTATCTATATTCGTTGATGATCCCAGATAGGAGGAATCGGAGTTGCACATAAAAGTATCAAGAAAAGAGGCGCGCTGTTTAGGTGGTTGGTAGATGGCTATTTAGGTGGTTGGTAGGTGGTTGGTAGATATCAGACTGGAAGGCTTAATAATACCTCAATAGGTAGGACATTACCTATGGTGGATCTGACAGTCATAGTCTTGTTAGTATTAGTCTATTAGTCTACTAGTTGTTAGTATTAGTCTTGTTAGTATTAGTCTTGTTAGTATTAGTCTTGTTAGTATTAGTCTTGTTAGTATTAGTCTCGTTAGTCTATTTGTATTAGATTCTTGTTGTTACGTCAGGTACTCTGTTTAGTAAGCTTCTTGGTTGATGATTCCTTAGAAAGTGAAATCTGAGCTAATTAAGTATTTGATAACGGCGTCACCTAGTCAACGGGTGTTGCTAGGTGCAAAGGGAAAAAACTCTCCACATTCCATTCTGGTACTCCGGGTTTATCACATTCCCTTTTGGTTGTACAATGATGGAGATGTGGCACAGTGGAATGGCCATTGTTAGGATTAGACCGCACAGGCTAAAAATACTGAAATAGGTAGAGCACTACTTTAGATGTACAATTATGAGCACTGATCCTAATATGGTATGCGATAACTTGGCCGGAATTGAGGGCCGCGGCCGGAATTGTCCAGCTACAGACCCTCCAAAGGTATACCAAGAAATGATTCTCGATTCAAAAATATGGGATGTGAAGTCCGGAATTCCAGGATTCCAGCAAACTTATTTTTACAAGACAAAAAGCGAAAAAAAGGTCGTTTGCATTGGGCCATTTTCTACTGAGGTAGCCTGGTGTACGGGTGTGTTTTGCACCCATTCAATCTCAATCTCAATCTCAATCTCAATTCGGAGGTCGACGTCCACCCTTTTCCACCCAACTACATGCACCCAGTACTACCTTGAGTCTGTTGGGGATCGAATCCAACTAGAATACTGAGATGTAAGATATACTGATGGGGGCAACATCTGCTTGCTACACATATTTCATGGTTGTGCAGAATTGCATACTCCCAGTTTATATAATATCGAGGTGTTCGTCTCCTTGAACTAAAAATTTTCTCGAATCTGCTAGCTTCAATAACCATGAAAAACCTAGGATATAGAATATGTTCATATATAGACGGACAGACCGAACTTCTTATCAAAGTCCAGCAGAGTCACTCAGGAGACAATCACCGACTCAGACTCTCATTCTTAGACTCAGACTTTTATACTTAGACTCTCAGACTCAGACTTTTATACTTAGACTCTCAAACTCAGATTTTTATACTTAGCATCTCAGACTCAGACTTTTATACTTAGACTCTCAGACGAGACTATAAGACCATGACGTTTGAGTCACTAGAGAAATTGAAGAGTTGAACCAAGTTACCAGGACAACTACTATGAATAACTGAACCTCAATCATGATGGTCAAGTTCGAAGGATATGAGAGACCACATCATGTCAGAGTTGAGCTCATGAGACAAAGAATCGTGACAAGCAATATTAATGTTGCATTTATTGATTTTCTTTTTCAAATCAACTCCAGGTGCATTCATAAAACTTCTGGTGAGAAATCCCTCGTGAGTTACGAAGGTTAGAAATATTGGAGTCAAACCTTCACGTTAAACCTTCACGTTAAACCTTCAAGTCAAACCTTCAAGTCAAATCTTCAAGTCAAACCTTCAAGTCAAATCTTCAAGTCAAACCTTCAGTGTGTTGAGAAACAGAAGCAGCAGATGAAAACTCGCTGTCTCTTGGGTATTACAGTCACATACGTGAATGTAAGTGAGTGTGTAGGTGGTTGTAAGTGAGTGTGTACGTGAATGTAAGTGAGTGTGTAGGTGGTTGTAAGTGAGTGTGTACGTGAATGTAAGTGAGTGTGTAGGTGGTTGTAAGTGAGTGTGTACGTGAATGTAAGTGAGTGTGTAGGTGGTTGTAAGTGAGTGTGTACGTGAATGTAAGTGAGTGTGTAGGTGGTTGTAAGTGAGTGTGTACGTGAATGTAAGTGAGTGTGTAGGTGGTTGTAAGTGAGTGTGTACGTGAATGTAAGTGAGTGTGTAGGTGGTTGTAAGTGAGTGTGTACGTGAATGTAAGTGAGTGTGTAGGTGGTTGTAAGTGAGTGTGTACGTGAATGTAAGTGAGTGTGTAGGTGGTTGTAAGTGAGTGTGTACGTGAATGTAAGTGAGTGTGTAGGTGGTTGTAAGTGAGTGTGTACGTGAATGTAAGTGAGTGTGTAGGTGGTTGTAAGTGAGTGTGTACGTGAATGTAAGTGAGTGTGTAGGTGGTTGTAAGTGAGTGTGTACGTGAATGTAAGTGAGTGTGTAGGTGGTTGTAAGTGAGTGTGTACGTGAATGTAAGTGAATGTGTACGTGAATGCACATGAGTCTGTACGTGGCTATAAGTGAATGTGTACGTGAATGCACATGAGTTTGTACGTGGCTATAAGTGAGTGTGTAGGTGGCTGTACATGAGTGTGTAGGTGGCTATAAGTGAGTGTGTACGTGAGTGTGTACGTGACTATGGCAGACTGAGTAATCAGACATGGATACACCTTCCAGATGTGAATGTACTAAACCCCTCAAAGATTATGGTGATTGATAAAAGATATATAAACAATATTCCTTGGCCTCCACTCAAGCATAATGTGACACTTTGTGTTATGTTCTTTAATACATCTATGCCTAACTTCTTATATTCGTTGATAGTTCCTCAAAGAGAGGAACCGAAGCGGTTTATATAACTTTGAGAGAAACGTGGCACCGAAAAACTCTCCACCAGAACAATGGAAGTATTGTTTCTGGAATATTCGAAAGGAGCCTTTCAAGCACTTCGTGCATAATTGGCCAAACGTCGTATCACCATTGTAACAATCGGACTGAGAGGATTCATAATACCTTCATAGGTAGGGTCCTGGCTATGGCGGATCTAACACTTTGGGTCATACCTATATATCTATACTTACCCGGTGGCTACCCAAAGGTGTATTTATCAATAAAGGAGCTATTTCCCAAAAGGGGTGCCTGCCAAAAATCACGTACCATGTTTACTATGTTTTTTTGTTGATGATTTCTTAGAAGAGGAAATCGGGCTACTTGGGCCACTTAAGTACTTGGCAGCGGGATGGTCTAGTCACATGTTCTAGCTCTCCACATTCCATTCTGATACCTCGGATTTATCACATCTCTCCTGGTACCTCGTGTAATGATGTTAGAGGTGTGGCATAATGGAATGGTTATTGTTAGGATTGGACAACGTAGGCTTAAATACTGAAATACGTAGAGCACTACCGAAGGTGGATCCAACACAATACTACTCTACACTATACCACTCTATACTATACCACTCTATACTATACCATTTAGTGCTTACTACCTTTTACCTACTACTACTACTACTACTACCACTACTACTACTACTACTACTACTACTACTACTACTACTACTACTACTACTACTACTACTACTACTACTACTACTACTACTACTACCACCTTCTACCTACTACTACTACTACCTTCTACCTACTACTGACTACTTACTACTACTACTACTACTACTAATTAATGCTACTTACTCATTAGGAAACCCTAGTATGTAAGAACCCTAGTATGTAAAAACTCTGGTATGTAACAACTCTGGTATGTAAGAAGAGTAAATAAGAGGTGTAGCGTGTGGCTACAATTAATCAGGCTAAAGTTGTAGACTAATAACACACGGGTAAATCAGTCCTTAATAGTTAAATGATATAGTGGACTATAACCATCTATATAGTACAATACACAGAGAAATTATAAAAGGATCAAACCATATTTCTACAGTATTAGAGAAATGTATTTAGTACCAGTATGGTAAGATTCTATATTATTGACTAACCATTGAATATTGACCATACCATTGACGATGTATAATCTTCGTTAATCACTATATAATGGTTGACCTTGGCTCATAACCTTGATTGGTTTGATTATAGTTTAGGACTAGCCCTAGTGTAGTCTAGTGTAGTCTAGTGCCATACAGTATATACTATTACTTCTGAGTAGTATAGACTGGCATTTAAATCGAGTAGTCGTAGTTTAGAATACTATAGAATAGTCAGGACTAGTATGGATTAGTATAGACTGGTATAGACTAGTAGAGTAGTGAAGACTGGTGTTTACTTCTTAATTCTTACTTCTTACTTCTTATTACGTACTACTGACTACTTACTAGTTACTTCTTACTAGTTATTTCTTACTAGTTACTTCCTACTAGTTACTTCTTACTAGTTACTAGTTACTAGTTACTAGTTACTACCTACTGCTTACTGCTTACTGCTTACTACCTACTACCTACTACTTAATTCTTACTAGTTACTAGTTACTCCCTACTACCTACTACTGACTTATACTAGTTACGTCGTAATGTATACTAACTGCCTGCGTAGAGTGCAGAGTGCTGTTTCATACAACTCTATTGTAAAACATCATGCTTGAATGTTCTGTGACGCTTAGAATGGCCTTTAGGATTAGACAGCGTAGGCTTAAAATACTGAAATAGGTATAGCACTACCTATGGTGGATCTAACAATTAGTCTATTAGTCTACCAGTTTACTAATCTAGCAGTCTATCGGTCTACCAGTCTACTAATCTACTAATCTACTAATCTACCAGTCTACTAATCTACCAATCTACTAATCTACCAGTCTACCAGTCTATCAGTAACGTTGGGATTTGCTTCTGTATAGCTGGTGATACCAGAAAGAGACTAGCTTAAGTGATCAGTCTATAAGTTCAAGGCAGTAATGATGTACTTAGTACAACAATAACTGTAACAGTGTACAATACGATAATAAATCAGTACTTAGGATGACAAAACTAAGCGTGACAATAAGATAATACTTCACTACGATAATACTTCAGTACTGGCGTGACAGTAACAGTAACAGTAAAATTACATAGTGTAACCGTACTTAGTGCACCAATGAAATAAAACACGATGTAGTATATGTCAGTAACAGTAACAGTAAGAGTACGTATAGTGAAATATGTTCATGAGTCTCTCAGTCCATATTGAAGGACCCTCTTCAAGAACCCTTTTCTTCTATAGCTCCTGCTACTAAATATTCAAACATCTTCTTAATCTCACGTTACAGTTACAGTAAAGGTAAGTGTATTAGTAATAGCAACGGTATGTAGTATAGTAGTACGTAGTATATTAGTACGTAGTATATTAGTACGTAGTATATTAGTACGTAGTGTATTAGTACGTAGTGTACGGTACGTAGTGTACGGTACGTAGTGTAGTAGTACGTAGTGTATTAGTACGTAGTATATTAGTGTATTAGTACGTAGTATATTAGTACGTAGTGTATTAGTACGTAGTATATTAGTACGTAGTATATTAGTACGTAGTGTGACAGTAACATGTATCAGTAGGTATTATATCAGTTACAGCTACAGTAATAGCGTATAGTACGTAGTTAATAGTTCTTAGTGCAACAGTTACGTGTAACAGGACGTATAGTACATCAGTGCTTATTGAGTTATTAATAGTAACAGTAACAGCTATAAGAGCTTAATGTAACAGTACTTAGTACATCAGTAACAGTACGGTAGCTGTATTTAATATTAATACTGTATTCTACTAGAGACTATACATATAACCGATAGTTTACCAAGACTGAAGCTCTACTGTTACTTTACTGCTACTTTACTGTACTGCTACTTTACTGCTACTTTACTGCAACTTTACTTTACTGCTACTTTACTGCAACTCTACTTCCACTGCTACTCTACTTCTACTGCTACTTACACTGCACCTTACTGCCACTAATATCTCCTAGATTCAAATTGAAGGGGTCTAGGGTTATGAACAGAATCCTAAAGTTCTATATATTCAATAATTATATTTTATTTTGTATTAATCAAGTACCTATCCGCATCTGGAATACACAAGGTGTAACAGTGTACAGTACTATAGGGTAACAGTAACAGTACAGTGCAGTACAGTACAGTAGAAATAAAAGTAGTTAATGTGACAATAACAGCGTTGAGTATCTATAGAACACCTTACTGTGACCGTACATGGTATACCAGTTTCCTTAACTGTACCTACTGTATTACTGTAACAGTGTGTCAATAATAATTCATAGTGTATAGTACGTAGTATATCAGTAACAGTTTACAGCTCCTATAGAACATCAGTCCTTAGTGTGACAGCACTTAGAGAGACAGTAAGTATAGTACATAAACACGATAGTGTATTAGTACCTAGTGTAACAGTAACAGTACGTAGTGCATCAGTTCGTAGTATAACATTACCTAGTATACCATTACTAGTGTACTATTAGATCAGCCATAGGCAGATCCGCCATAGCCAGGACCCTTCCTATGAAGGTATTAGAAGCCTCTCATTCCGGTTGTTACGATGGATACTGCAAACACCATATCACGGCGTTCGGGTCAACACGGCACTTCGTCTATTGATGACCCCTTTTGTTTACTCTGGAACAATCCTTACCATTGTTTCGGTGGAGAGTTTTTTGGAGCCACGTTTCTCTCAAAGTATATAAACTACTCCGGTTCCTTTCCTTGAGGGACCAGCAACGAGTACAGGATTAGGTTAAGACACGTTATAAAGAATGTAACATGTACAATATGTATAGGGTATTAGTACCTATAGAACATCAGTACTTAGTGTGACAGTACGTAGTGACAGTACTTAGTGTAACAGTACGTAGTGACAGTACTTAGTGTAACAGTAACAGTATCTCTGTACAGTATCTATAGAAAATAGTACGCAGTGTGATAGTACGCAGTGTACCACTTTAAAGTATGGCAGTATCTAGTGTAACAGTATTTAGTGCAACAGTAACAGTACAGTACAGTAACAGTACAGTACAGTAACAGTACAGTAACAGTAACGTGTAGCTGTACATAGTGTATCAGTAACAGTAACAGTCCGTAATTTACATCAGTATTAGTGTAACAGTGTTAGATCCGCCATAGCCAGGACCCTTTCTATGAAGGTATTATGAAGCCTCTCAGTCCGGTTACAATGGCCATTGCAAACACCGTGTCACGAATATCGTTGTATGAAGTATTATGATGGTCCTTTCGAATATTCTGGAACAATCCTTACTATTGTTCTGGTGGAGAGTTTTTCGATGCCACGTTTCTCTCAAAGTTATATAAGCCTCTCTTTGAGGAATCATCAACGAATACAAGATTAGGTTAAGACACGTTATAAAGAACATAACAAACAGTACTTAACATGACAGCACTTAACATGACAGTACTTAGTATAACAGTACTTAGTATAACAGTACTTAGTATAACAGTACTTAGTATAACAGTACTTAGTATAACAGTACTTAACAGGGACAGTACTTAGCATGACAAGTGTAGTGCACTGATGAACTTTAAGAGGATGAAGTACCTCAGTAACAGTATCAGTGTACAGTACTTAGTGTACAGTACTTAGTGTATCAGTACTTGTGTATCAGTAACAGTTCGTAGTGTATTGGTACGTAGTATATTAATGACATTAACAGTAACAGTATAGTACAGTTACAGTGACAGTTACAGTGACAGTGACAGTGACAGTGACAGTGACAGTGACAGTACACTAGGAGTACCTATGGAACAATATTTAGTCTGACTGTACAGTGTTTTTCAAAAGTATTCAAACCAGCGCGACAAAATGATTCAAAACAGTGCGACAAAATGATTCGAACCAGCGTGACAAAATGTTTCAAACCAGCATGACAAAATGTTTTGAACCAAGAAGACAGAATGGTTCACACCAACTTTTATTAAAATTCAATATTTTGAAATTTTAAATCTGGACGATTTCCTCTTATGGTACTACATTTGGGACAAAAGTCTTGCAGTACCAATCAAGGATGAAAAACGGACGGAACTGAAACTAAACTGGGTTTCCTTGTTATCCTGTATACAACAACTCGTTAGGGTTATGTGTTGTATTGATTTGTTTAATTTTACTAGTGTGGTTTGAATCGTTTTGTCACGCTGGTTTGAATAGTTTTGAAAAAAACTGTACAGTAGGAGACACTTGAAGGATTAAAGGTTGGCCACGTGACCTTAAACTCAGATCAGAATTTTCCAGATTTTTTCTTTCTTTTTGAGCTTATTTGACTTTGTCTACATGTCTACTACAGATGTAAACATCTCGATTAATCATCTAATCTTTTAATCGTTTAATCGTCTAATTGTCTAATTGTCTAATGGTCTAATGGTCTAATGGTCTAATGGTCTAATGGTCTAATGGTCTAATGGTCTAATGGTCTAATGGTCTAATGGTCTAATGGTCTAATGGTCTAATGGTCTAATGGTCTAATGGTCTAATGGTCTAATGGTCTAATGGTCTAATGGTCTAATGGTCTAATGGTCTAATGGTCTAATGGTCTAATGGTCTAATGGTCTAATGGTCTAATGGTCTAATGGTCTAATGGTCTAATGGTCTAATGGTCTAATGGTCTAATGGTCTAATGGTCTAATGGTCTAATGGTCTAATGGTCTAATGGTCTAATGGTCTAATGGTCTAATGGTCTAATGGTCTAATGGTCTAATGGTCTAATGGTCTAATGGTCTAATGGTCTAATGGTCTAATGGTCTAATGGTCTAATGGTCTAATGGTCTAATGGTCTAATGGTCTAATGGTCTAATGGTCTAATGGTCTAATGGTCTAATGGTCTAATGGTCTAATGGTCTAATGGTCTAATGGTCTAATGGTCTAATGGTCTAATGGTCTAATGGTCTAATGGTCTAATGGTCTAATGGTCTAATGGTCTAATGGTCTAATGGTCTAATGGTCTAATGGTCTAATTGTCTAATTGTCTAATTGTCTAATTGTCCAGTTATCTGAATTTGCCTAGGAAAGGGGGCTGGGGCTTCTTTATTGTGAAAACATGTGCTGGATCAAATATCACGTGCCAACTGCATTGTACAAACTAAAAATAGAACCTTTGAGCTATTGTTAAACCATTGTTGGGGGGAGGAGGGGGGGGGAAGTTGGGAAAGAGTCTATTTGGATGAAGAAGCATATCCTGCATATGGAACATCAATTATTCTGCACATTATTATAATGTCCTGCAGATAAGTTGTAAATCCTGCACGCAACAACACTTACACATGGTCCGTCTAGTCTTTTGGCGGCGCGCCTGCTGTTGGTGCGCCTCTTACTGCTCCAACTCCGACGCTCTGGTTAATGCCACCGTACCCCCAACAAATAGTAGAGTATTGCTGATTTCATGGCGTTCCTGTATACAATCCACACATTCCTGCAGAAAACACCTTCCAAAATATACTTTCCAATTCCACCTTCTAAGCATCAATCGGTTCCTTCACAAACCGTCAACTCTCACTCCGAGGTCCTGCAGATAATCAACACTATTCCTGCACTCAAATTTCCGTCACCACATATATTATTTTTCCGCTGAAAATCCTCCTCCTCCTCCACCTACTCCACCACCACTCCCCGAGACCCCCTCTCCTTCTCGGTATATACAGCAGCACTTCGTTCCCTGTTCCCCTAAACTTCCCTTATCTCCGCTTAAGAGCTCTGTCCGTCACCAGCCACTGATTCCGCTTCAGGGCCCGTTTGACCCTAGTTTTTTGACCGCCTGTTTCCTAGTCTAGTCCCCCCTCTCCGTTTTTTTTTTCTTTGTCACCATGGCTACTCCTGCAGAGATTATTGCTGCCCGTGTCAACGGCACATATGTGGCAGAACCCGAGGAACCCCAGTCCAAGCGCACGCCTGAGCCCGAGCCACAATCCTCCAAGTCTTTGGCCGACAAATCGGCTTTTCCCGTTTTGGGCGGTGGTGCCAGTTCTCAGGCTAATTTGCCCGCTGGTGTTTCCGTTAGTACTTCATGGGGTCCACTGGCCAATGGCGGCACCGCCGTGGGTTCAGGATCAACTCCGGTCTTGGCGGCCCAGGCCTCTGCTACTCAGAAAGCACCTCCCAAGTTCAAAACGTCTACTCTCCAGGAAGCGTTTTCCTTGGACGCCGAAGACCAATTGAATGTCGCCCGCCCCGAATTCATCAAGATCTTGACCAGCATCAAGGCCGCCACCAGCGCCAACATTGAGTGTACGATTTCGCAGCACACAAAGAAACGGACGTTTTTGATTTCGGGTAAGCCTGAGCAGGTGAAACACGCCAAGCGTTTGGTGATCCGCAAGTTGACTAAACCAATTGCGTTGACGTTTCCTATTCCGGCTAAAGTGCGGGCTAAGGTGATCGGCGCTCAGGGCCGCACCTTGAAGCCGATCATTGCGCAGACCGAGACCAAGATCGATATTGGCCTGGTGGATGGTGCTAGTCCTTCTCCTGCAGATGGAGAGACCGATGCTGACGATGTGTTTGCTCAGACGGTGCTCGTGACCGTGGAAGGTGATGCAGACGGCTGTAAGATGGCCAAGCTGCTTATTTTGGAAATTGTTAACGAGGAGACCAAGAACTTGCAAATCAAGGTCATTGTTTCAGAGTCCATGCGTGCTTTTACCAAGGCTGCTTTGCTGAATGTCATGGCCAAATATGCTGATTCGTCTCTTGAATTTAGCCTCCCTACTATATCAAAGGCACCAAACTCTTCCAAGTCTGACTCGCCTGCACCTGCCGTTATTGTTATCCTGGGGGACCGGGCACAGGCCCTTGAGGCACGTGAGGAGGTCCGGGAAGCCTTGGAAGCCTTTGAACAGAGCCTTACGTCGGTGAAGGTAAAGATTCCTGCATCGCAACACCAGCTCTTGCCAGTGGAAGACATTTTGGAGCAGCACCGGGTGTTGGTGAAGACCGAGGGTGACGGAATCGTGGTTTTCATTGGCCAGAAGGCCGACCTCGCCGCCGCCCAGAAGGCTGCTCGGGCTGCCATTTCTGACTACTCCGTTGAGGTCTTGGACATGAGCAAAGCTCATAAGGGTAACCTTGCTCACGTACGGGCAGTTGCAGCTATGTTCACCAAATACGGCATTTTTTCGGACATTGCCGCGGCCCACGGCGTTAAGATCAATGCCCCTGACTTGGCCACCCAGCACGTGCCTCCTGCTCTTCCTGTGGAGATCATTGTCAAATCCGGTGATAGTGATACTGCCAAACAGACCAGAAGAGCTATTGTTTCTGCTGTCAATGGTGTTACGCCCGACCAGACCAAAGAAATCTCCGATCTCAACGTGTTCTTCAAAGACAAGATCGCTAGTATCTTGGACAGTGTGGATGGTGCCAAATACGTGACTCTCGATGGCAAACTCATTCTTTTTGACTATGCCGACTCAGGCAATGACGAATTGGACGACTTTGGCGATTCTGAGTCTACCGTGTTGGCAGACTGCATACAGGCGCTTGCCCCAGTGTACGAGATGCAAAAGAAATTCTCCAGCGTGGTGTTGGACGTTCCTGCACAGAGCCAGCAATACGTCGAAGGACCCAACGGCTCTACTTTACGAACCATTTTGGCCCTGGTGCCCAAGGGTTCTGTGCAGGTGAAGTTGCACAGTGACGGAAAGGAGAAGAAGGCCGATCAGATACACGTGCAAGGGCTTACAACCGACGTGGAGCACGTGACCCGTGAGATCAACGACATTGTGGTCGAAGCCACTGAATTCAGTGCTCAGGGCGGCTACAGCACGACCGTTGAAGTCCCCACCTTCGTCTTGTCGCGTGTAATTGGCAAGGGAGGTGCTGGATTGCACGGGCTCCGTGAAGAGTATGGCGTGGAGTTGGACGTTGCACGTGATAACTCACGTGATGTCCTGTCGCGTGACTCTACCTCATCATCCACACGTGATGAGGACAAGAGCGCGCGCAGTGCCATTACAATCCGGGGTATTCGCCGCAATGCGGATGGAGCCAAGCGAGCCATTTCCGAGCTTGCAGCCAAACTTGCCGATGAAACGTTGGTGCGCATGCGCATTGAGAACCAATACCATCGCCGGATCATCGGTCCGCATTTCACCTACATCAACCGGTTGCAGGACCGGTACAACGTCAAGATCCGGTTCCCCTCGGAACTGCAATCATCCCACTCCGATGCCCCCAACAACGAGCACGAGGTCACCATTCGGGGCGCCTCCAAGTCCGTCGCTCGTGCTGAGCACGAGTTGAAACAATTGCATCAATATGAAAAGGAAAACGGGCTCCAGCGTCTTGTGCAGGTCCCCACCAAGGCCATTTCTCGGGTTTTGGGCAAGGACAGCAAGAACATCAAGGATATCGCTGCAGCAACCGGTATTGACTATAAGTTCACTGGAGACCGGAAGCAGGACGAGGAGACCGGCGTCGTGGAGATCGAGTTGACCGGGTCACGTGCTGCGCTTGCCGAGGCCGAACAGAAGATCAAAACCACCATTTCTGAGGTAGAAAACTCCATCACAAGAACCCTTTCAATCAACCCCAAGTACATCCGTGACTTGGTCGGCCCCGGTGGATCGGTCATGCGTGCCATGATCTCCAAGGCCGGCGGTGACGGTTTATCCCGCAGACAATATAGCCGGTTGATCGCCATGCCAGATGAGGGCCTGGGCCTGGGCGAGGTTGTTTTCGAAGGTGACCGGGAGATTGTCGACAAGTTGGTGGCGCAGGTGCAGGAACTTGTGGCCCAACGTGAGGCTCTGGTGGAGGCCAAGCTCGATGTTCCAAAGGAGAAGCACCGCTTGATCATCGGTCCCGGGGGCTCTACTCGTTCCGCACTCCAAGAAGAATTCAACGTCCGCATTAACATTCCGGGCCAGGAAAACCAGCTGACGGAAATCACGTTGGCCGGTATGCCCGACCAGATCGAGTTGTTGACGGCTAAGATCTCTGAGCTTACCCGAGATGAATGGACTCACGAGGTACACATCCCAAGCCACCTCTTCTCCACGGTGTCAGCCCGAGGCGCACTCTTCAAGACCTTGAGAGACGACCTCGGCGTGGAGGTCCGCCACGGCCATCGCCTTAAGGATGCCCAGAAGTTGAACAAGCGGGCATTGCCCTCTGCACCTGAGGGCACCGAGACGGAGGAGGCTTTCAACTTCGTTGTGCGGCCATTGGAGTGGGCCGAGGGCGCCGAGAATAAGACCATTCCATGCCGGTTAGTCGGAAGTGACGAGGCTACGGCCAAGGCTGCCGAACTTCTTAAGGAACAGTTGCGCTTGGCAGAGGGCGCCACCTCCGAGGGCTGGGCGTTTGTCCGTGACCAGCGGGCCATGCCCCGGATCGTGGGCTCTTTTGGCTCCAAGGTCCTGCAGATGAGAAAGGATACGGGTGCTTTTATCACGGTGCCCCGTGCCTCGGAGGAGGGCTCCAATGTGGTCTATTTGGTGGGTACCCCAGAAAGTTTGGCCAGCGCCGAGGCCCAGTTGAAGGCCGCCATCAAGGCTTAGTATATAGTAATGTCATTACCGATCACGTGAACATAACGGGCTGTCTTTATAATGTGTTCTTCTCGTCAATTGGATCGTTTCGGCACGTGACAATTCACGTGACTGCACTCCATGGATGGTGCGGCTGCACGTGACCTTTGAAACACGTGACTGTGGAACCTATTGGGCGGGACATTTGAGGTCAAGTGCCTTCTGAGCGCATTGAATAACTGTGATGTCACTGTGGCTTCCACGTGACCCCGCATATCACGTGGGATGGTACCTCGAAAAGCAATTTTAAGGACGGCGTTCTGGAACGCCATCGCATAAAAGCCACAACAGCGAATTTCTTGGAGTCCTTGGCACTGGAACTGAGGCTCCCCGGACATTCTGGGGGATATTACCAATGTCCTAGAGAAGCCGGTGGCGGCCCGTTGGGTGCCCGAGCACGTGCGAGCAACTCAAGTTTATCCGAGAACGCCTTTTTATGTATGCGGTAACGCCGCACGTCGAGAGCATAATGCCGTTCGCAGAAGGCAGATTGCACGCAGGTAGATAATGGTCACCGGCATATAGCCTGCGCGTGCATAGGACCGGAGCCCCAAGTCTCCAGTCCCTGCAGCTAAGCGGACTCGGCGAGTACCGCGGCGCACGCGGGCCACAGTTTCTTTTCGTGCGCATCGTTAGTCCATGACTAGCCCATTATATATAGGCGTGCAGCATTCCATCCTCCCAATTTCTAAGCAACATGTCGCATTTGGAGGAGAAGAAGTCGGATTCGGCGTCGTTCCACAACACCGAAGATTTTGAGACCAATGCTGTGGTCAACATCGACCAGAACAAGAAGGATATCGGTGTGGTTTCAGCAATTTTCTTGGTGACCAACAGGATCATTGGAGCGGGTGTGTTTTCGACGGCCAGTACGATCTTGACACTCTCAGGATCCGTGGGCACGTCGTTGATCTTGTGGGTGGTGGGCAGTATCATTGCCTTCACTGGTCTCCTAACATATATGGAGCTTGGGTCTGCCATTCCCAAGAACGGAGGCGAGAAGAACTACCTTGAGTACATCTACACCAAGCCCAAGTTCTTTGTCACCGCCATGTACGCATCGTACATTTTTTTCCTCGGCTGGGCCGCAGGTAACAGTATAGTGACGGGTGAGTTTCTTCTCACCGCAGCAGGCGTGGAGACCACGCAATGGAATACCAGAGCAATCGGTGTGGGAGTCATCACTTTTGCGTTTTTGATCAACGGGCTTCACGTCAAGTCCGGCTTAATGTTGGCCAACGTCTTGGGAATCTTCAAGGTGGCCATCATCTTATTTATTTCCGTGGCCGGCTGGGTGGCTTTGGGCGGAGGCATCAAGACCAATAACTTCAAGAGCCCGGGCAACTTCACCGATAGTTTCCACGGCACATCTCCCTCCGGGTTCGGAGTGGTGAACGCCTTATACAATATCATTTGGTCGTACGTGGGGTACAGTAATGCCAACTATGCTTTGGGTGAGTGCAGGAACCCCGTCCGTGTGTTGAAGTTGGCCGCTCCGCTTGCGTTGTGTATCATCACGGTCCTCTACCTTTTGGTCAATGTGGCCTATTTTGCCGTTGTGCCTGCAGAAGACATTAGAAATTCCGGAAGAACTGTCGTGGGCTTGTTTTTCCGGTACGCCTTTGGCCCCAAGGCCGAGAAGGCATCGTCGGTGTTTGTGGCCTTGTCCACTTTGGGAAATGTGCTCTCGGTGATCTTCTCGCAGGGTAGAATCATCCAGCAATTGGGCCGTGAAGGTAGTTTGCCTTTTTCCCGGTTTTTCTCCACATCCAAGCCATTTAACTCGCCGTTTGTGGGTTTATTCCAACACTGGGTCATCTGTGTGATCACGATCTTGGCCCCACCTCCAGGAGACGCATATAACTTCATTTTGAACTTGATCTCGTACCCTTTGAACGTGGTCAACACGTTTGTGGGCATTGGCTTGTTATATTTGAAGTGGTCGGCGTATAGAGGCCACCGGACCTGGACTCCTCCCATCTGCACTCCATTCCCTGTTGTTATTTTCTTTGCCCTTCTGTCCCTTTATTTGATCGTGGCCCCCTATATTCCCCCCACCGATGGCCAGACCGTGTACGAATCGTTGCCATACTGGATCCATCCCGTGGTCACGTGGGGCATCTTCTTGGTGGGTGCCATCTATTGGGCCTTCTGGACCAAGATCATGCCCCGTGTGGGAGGCTACACCTTGGTGGTCAAGGAGGTCATGGGTGCAGATGGATTCTGGAAAAACAAATTTTTCAAGGTGCCTCATGGCGTCGACCCAGACACCTTCACCGAGGAGGCCCTCAACGAGGACGCCATCTCGCAGGTCCACCGCGTAGACTAGACATCATTTTGAAACCACAGTCATCCTTAAACTACAGTCATCCAATGCATCATATAATGACCTTAAAACACATTCATATCAGAACCTTAATCATATATCCTAGTTAATATTGCCAATTTTAAAACCGGGTGTTTTTTTTCAGAATGTTGTAAAACGTAATTTGGAGCCGTAAAAGTCTCTTGCGGTGTGGGGATATTAGTGAGATCGCGCACGATTGATGACGTTTTGCTGCGAAAAAAATACGGGGGGAATGCGTCTTTTTATAGACCGAGCGATACGCGCCCCCTAATCCTTTTTGTAAACTACTTGTTTCAGATGCGCCCCTGAGGAGTATAAAATAGGGGGTCTCGCTTATTTTACAGTCCTCTTTTTTTTTTTTGGACAACACCATATCTATGAACAGTGAGATTAGCAGAAACCAATATATCAGCTGGGATTATAGTTCATATAAGTTCTTAAGGTTTATTTCTAGATTCCCTATGGCGTACGTAACAAAAACACTAAACACTATTTTAAATGAACATTTCATGATCAGATAATTCATGCATACCTTCTTGATTCGTGATGCTGAATCTTTAAGCGTACACCCACGGTATACAATTAAATCATGTGAATTAAATGAATGAACAGGAAACGAAATAAATTGAACTGATATTGTTCACATACAAGCGGAAAAGTTATTAGTCAATCTGTTAGATTCATATTGTAACGTTAAAGTACTAAGATATATTTATTCATTGATGATTTTTCAAGATAAGAAATGTGAGCTACTCATATAACGATTTGAAAGAAGAATTGGCTTGGATAACTCTGCACCAGAACAATAGTGATAATTTTCTTGACCGTGCGTTGGTTCAAACAACAATGTTAAATGGTGTGTGATGGTTTTGGAATGTCCATTGTCAGGATCAGACGGATTTGACTTCATCATACAGTGTTTTTTAAAACTATTCAAACCAGCGCAACAAAATGTTTCGTACCCCTTTACACAATCTTTCAAACCAAATGGACAGGTTGTTGCATACAGGATAACAAGGAAACCAGTTCAGTTTCATCCGTTTTTTACCCTTGATTAATACTGCAAGACTCCCAATTGTAGTACATAAGAGGCAATCGTCCAGATTTAAGATTTCAGAATATTGAATTCGAATAAAAGTTGGTGTGAAATATTACGCCATTTGGTTTGAACCATTCTGTCTTTTTGGTTTGAATAGTTTTGTCGCACTGGTTTGAATAATTTTGAAAAACACTGTACTTCCATGGGTAGAGCCTTGTCTATACTGTATCTGACATAATTAGAACTGATATGTATACTAACTTATAGTACTTGTTACGATAACTGACTACTCCTGATGCTATTACTAATACTACTAGTACTAGTACCAATATTAATACTGACTAATATGACTACTAATGTGCAGATTTCTTTTACTCGTGTGTTTGCTTTAGCAGGTGGCCCAGAAGAAGGTATATTCCATTAATTTCCACAAAAGGAATTCAAGTATTGTTTCAAGGTGGAAATCTCTCTCTTGCCTTACGATACAGAAACCAAAACCATTGTACCTCCTGCAACGTCTTCTTGGATATGTGGAACTTCAGCTGACGAAATTGAGCCTCTGCATGGTTTAAAATTGCCATATGCATCTACTATTCAGATGAACATGCAATTGAGGATATTGCGGAATATTTGAAAAGCTATAATGGAATGGCGTGACATTTAAATCAATGGACGGTTTGTATACAGGAAAGCTATTGACTAATACTACTAGGACTAGTCCCAATACTAAACGGAAGTTAGTATTTGAAGTTGATATTGACTACTATGGGTTGATCTCCAGACTAAACCTACTGACCCTACTGTGCTGGACTCAAAATTTCTCTCACATACCTTAATAGCTCGAACACTACCGATGGTGGATCTAGCAGTAGGTAGAGAGAGATATTACATCATTACACGGTTATTCCATGGCTGCACTAGACTTTTGGATAGATTATCTTTGACTGATGGTATTAAGTCTCAGAACCAGCTGGAGGAGATGGAGGAACACTCTTGAAATTATCAACTCAGTTGATAAAGATGGAGGGGGCCGGTCGACTTTAGGGTTTTCAGATGCTCAGCATAAAGAATACCGCGCTCAATCTTGACCCTTCGGATTCGCAGCCAATACTAAAGCCTCATACTAAAGCCTAATATTTGGAGAAATAAGCATTTCTGATGAGATGCTTTACATTTTGAACATTCTTGGACATGTTAATAATGTTTGAATTGATGACAATTCATTCGATTTGTTCTTGCACGGCATGTCCGGGCCTTACTATTTACATACAACCGTGGCTCATTTATGACAGAGTTCGTCATCGGCCTCGGTGAGAAATTTCCGAACAAACTTCTAAATTTTGGGAACAATTTCCAGCATCTTTGGCATTTGATCAATGTGCATTCCCTTATGACGGAAGTCACATGTCCAAGCGGATGGTCCTTCGTCACCTTAAGGCTGTTTTCACTTTCCTTAATATTCAGTGCATCTTTCTTGATGAAATCAGACAATAGCAACTAGACGTCCAAGGATTGTTGGTGGTGTTGGTGTTTAAAAAAAAAAGCTTTATTTTCCCGAATATTGCCTGAAGCCATATTTCCGCCTGCATCTTGTTCTTAAAAAAATGTTCCTGAATGACCCAGCAGGCCTGAGTGCCACGAACTCTTTTAAGAGAAGTCCTTATGAATGGGAAACTTTATAACCTTACGGATTTAAGAGTGTGGTATTTTTCTTGGACAGGGAACTTGTCGATAGTCTCTATCATACTGCATAGAACTCAGTTCATATACTAAGTACTATACTGTGGAACGTGAGGTGATAAAGTATAGTCTAGAGTGATTGGGACTTCATTTATGAACACTTTCCGATATTTTGAGGCTTGGACCGTGGAACTTTGAGACATTCTCTTCGGCTCTATTCTGACCTTCGGGATTGTCACGTGAGCTTCCTTAACTGTCCACACACACCACTTCAGTAATGCAGGATTAAAGGACCTAAGTCAATAGGTCGGAACTGAATATAAGCCCCGGAACTGTTTGAGAGGTCACGTGACAATCAAGTGCAAAACAGTATCCCCATATTTTCTTTGCCACAAGCTAGCCTCTATTTGTGAAAAAGCAAACGTTTTCTTGAATTCACATAAATTCTAAAACAGCTCAAATTCCACCCAAATTCTTGCTTGTGGGAGGAATTAATGGGGTGAGTCAATAGGCTTGGTGTGCACATAGACCCCAGAAGTGGGGATCCCGTGGTACTAAGAGTGAAACCCCCACGTGTCATGCAACATCCAACTAAAACTGTCACACTATTTATTCATAGAAGTGACGAGGAACAAAACAATAGATGCAGGTTTATCAAACTCGTTTGTAAAAGAAATTACGCCATTGTTTTAGAGTTAATTGGCACATACTTGCTACGAGCTGTCTACAGTACCAGGCGTCTTTCCATGCATATGACAACTAGACCGGGGAAGAAACTGATATTTGACGTACTTCAAGTGAAACAGATAAGGTGTTGGATGCAGTCGCAGTTTCACTCATTGTGTAGATTCTTCTCTCCCCCTCACCTCGGCAGGTGTACGGGTGCAAAGTCCACTGTGGGGTGGCACACAAGCGACCATAATACGCCTATTTTTCGGGAAAAAAAAGTATAAATTTCATGGTATGGACTTAAGAAAATTGATGATGGTATGGGTTTTTTTTTTTTTTTTTTGGTCAAGTAGGCGAACACGTGATGAAAGTAAGAAACGGACCTCGTAAAAAAGTGACGTTATTATATGCAGGCCATGATAATAGATGTTCAGCCGCGTGCTTCTAAAATTTAATTTCATCTTCTCAGGCCACTAGTCACTCCTCACCCCTCACCAAACACCAATCACCAATCACCACTGCCTGCACCCGTGGCTGATGGAGTTTCACAAGTGTTTCAGAAGTGTTTCAGATATCACATAATGCCGAAACCCCACTGACTCATATCCAATCATGGTTATTTCACATCAACAGCCGTGCAGCAAGCTCAGAATGCAACCACGTTGCAAGTGGGGCCACGGGCGGGGTTACCAACTATATAAGGAGGCGTTCCCACCCCCCAAATTTACAGCCACACAAAAACCCACACAAAAACCAAAACCAAAACAACCACAAATACTTTTGATCACTTAGTATCAACAAAACCTTTTGCTCACCCTATTAAACTTTATCATCGAATACTATGAAGTTCACGCTTATTTCTGCCCTTGTTAGCTGCGCCGTCTGTGTGCAGGCCCGGGGGATGTTATTTGCAGCCAAAGTGGATGGCAAGTTAAGAAATCTTTATAAACAAGAAATGGATGATGGCAATGCTGTCTTGGGGTATGGAAATCTTCCTTTTGCTCAATCCTTCAGTATGGAAGGGGAACAGGTGTATGCAGGAAAGTATTGGGAACCTTCTTATGTAGGTCCCGTGGATGAGTATTGGATGGGATTCGGCGGTAAGCTCAAGAACAAGACTGCGTTTCAATTCGACAAGACTAATAAAGTCACCAACCAGAACTTTTACGCTTGTCTGGGCCTTGCAAAGAAGGACGAAGGTTTTGACAGCATCTACACGCGTATTCTGTATTCTGCAGAAGCAGACCCAGGTTGCGTTCCCGTGGAGATTTACCGGGTTCCGCTTTTGGTCTAGTTCAAAATGATGGAGGTGTCTAAGCAGTTACAAAGAAACCGTTTCATTAGTGATGTCTTTCTAGTCACTGTCACTGTCACTCTGGTACTGTCTCTGGTATCGGTTTAGTACTGGTTTGGTACTGTCTCTGGTACTGGTTTGGTACTGGTCTGACAGTTATTCTACCTTCTCTCGACAGACTATATACTGAATATATATGTTACTATAATGTCACTCACTGTATTAAATCAAGGATCTCATCTAAGAAGTTTTATAAAATGGTTAACAACTTTACATCTATACGGAATGCACAGCAGAGGATTATGCCAAACTTATTGACGATTTCTACCTAATACTCGATAAGTTGAATTTGAACCGACGTAATTTCGGCCCTGAATCAAGCCTTGATGGACGAGGAAGAGCAGATGAAGAAAAGGATTTCATAATCTTGAGTCCCCATAATCTCGAGTCCTCATAATCTCGAGTCCTCATAATCTCGAGTCCTCATAAGCAAAAGATTTCAGTGTCAGAGCCTTCACAGAACGTTCTCGATTATGAGGATTTGAACGGTTTATGACTTTCTAGGGGAAGCATTCATAGAACAAGCAACAAGTTAGCAATAGATGTGAAATTCTTGTCCATGTCAGTTCAACCAATTCTGTAAATCATTTTTGATAACAACCTTGGAATGGCCTTTGTTACGATCAGACAGGCTAAGCTCGAAGATTTACATAGATAGGTCACTACCAAAGGTACATCCAACTATTAGATCCGCTATAGGTAGTGCCCTGCCTATTTAGGATATTATAAAGCCTCTCTGCCTGATAGTTTGTAGAAGGCCTTCAAACTAGCGCGTTACCAGCCAGCCAACAGCCAGCCACCAGCGCGCACCTTCTCTTACAACTATACAGTGTTTTTCAAAACTATTCAAACCAGCGCGACAAAACTATTCAAATTAGTGCGACAGAATGTTTCAAACCAACGCGACAAAATGTTTCGTACCACACTAGGAAAATGATTCAAACCACACTAGCAAAATTAAACAAACCAATAATTCAAAAAATTAACAGTCTTCCAAACCAAATGGCGTAATGTTTCACACCAACTTTCATTAGAACCCTATATTCTGAAATCTTAAATCTGAAATCTTAAATCTGGAGGATTGCCTCTTATGTACTACATTTAGGACAGAAGTCTTGCAGTACCAATCAAGAGTTAAAACGGACGAAACTGAAACTAAACTGGTTTCCTTGTTATCCTGTATACAACAAATTGTTAGGAGTTATGTAATCATTCATATTGTATTGGTTTGTTTAATTTTGTTAGTGTGGTTTGAATCGTTTTGTCGCGCTGGTTTGAATCATTCTATTTTCTTGGTTCGAAACATTTTGGTGCGCTGGTTTGAATAGTTTTAAAACGCACTGCATAAGCACCTCAGATTCCTCCCTCGAAAGAATCATCGGCGAATGAACATAGTAACCAGAGTACCTGACGTAAACCAAGAGTATAACACCAATAGCTATAGTAGTGTAGTGGTGTAGTGTAGTGGTTTAGTGTAGTGTAATATATAAAATACTACTATGTACTAGACCTAAAAGGATGAGGAAGTAGGAACTGCCCAAACAGCCATCCAGTCATGAAACACCAACCACTTTCCACTCTCCAGTAAAAATCATTTTACCCAGTCTAATCCCTAGGGATATATGGGTTGTACGGGTTTATCTTTTACCCAGTCTTATCCTAGTCTATGTTGGTCTCTCTGTTACTAGTGAACTAACTGGTGCAGAAAGGTTGTTAGAAAAGGCCAGAATCATCTACCACACAAGAGACCCTACCATACACCATACACCATATAAGAAACTAGAATTTTTCTTTCCACCAGAAACGTTAACCTTACTACAGATTCTCACCTCACTCTGTCCACACCTTCACTCTCACAAAATCTTCTCCTTAGGTCTTTTCTCTACTCACTAGATCCTCTATTCACTCATTCTTCACTCTATTCACCCTATTCTATTCACTCAATTCTACTCACTCCCAAGATCAGTGCTACAGATTCCACTCTCACTCTACTCTCTTCACTCACTCTACTCTCTTTACTCTCTTTACTCTACCTTCTCTTTTTTCACTCCACCTTTTCCCTACTCTCATTCACTCACTCTACTCCATTCCCGGACTCGCACACTTCTGACACTGAGCGCACCTCAACCCTACATCTCATCCACTACTTCATGAGTTCTTTCCCTCACATAAATGAAAATCAAAATCACTCAAGTCATTCCTCTTTAAGCATCACTCCAAATCCACAGTATCAATAAAAAATGAATATTCAAAAAAAAAATGAAAATTCAGAAGAAACACTGGGACCTGGTTGACCTCACTCCCTCCCTCCCTCACTCCCTCACTCCTCTTGCACCCGTGCACCACCATACATCCACCTTCAAGACGCGAAAAATCATCACCATTCCATCCTCAACTTCAATGCCTGTCAAAGCCATCCCCAAACTCTCGCTTGCCCGTAACGGAGTTGGAGCCTTCGTCAAGCCCTGTTTCCGTATCACCCTTGGTTTCTGTAACTGGGGCGGCTCGTCCCAGGGAGTCAGAGACCTCCTCAGCCGTCGAGCACCCACCTTCCACAAGTTCGTGGCCGACAATAAGGACACCATGTTCGAAATCCAGCGCAGAAACGGCCACCCCCTGCTCACGTTCCACTACAATAACGGCAGCCAGGAAAACGTGGATATCCGCAACTTGGATGCTTCTCAAGTTACCAAGAAGCTTGCTGAGTATATCAAGAGATCTGGAAACTCGCCCTTCAAGTACAACCACAAGGTCATGTCCAATAACGAGTCCGTCAGAGGTATTTGGTCACCTTTCTTTACCGATAAGAAGGATAGACACAGGATATAATGAGTTTTGGCTGAACTGGCAGCTTCACTACCTTTACAGAGGAACTGTATAGAGATGGTGGACGAAGTGGATGAGTGAATGGAAGATAGAGGACTGGTAGTATACCGATTGAGGATAATGTTATGTACTGTGGTGTACCAGACTGATTGGACTGGACTGTGGATGGTACTGTACCTGGTGATAGACTGAGGATACTGCTAATGAGAGTGATAAAAAAATAGAAGGATGGGTCAGACTAGCCCACATTATCTTGATCATGGAGTATCCAGTGATGTATGGTGATACGGTCGAACATGAAGACTCGGCTTATTTTAGATGGACATGATATGAATCAGCAATGGTCATCAATGGTCAGTCTTACATGATGGAATTCCTGGTTGGTTGGACTATAATTGTGGACCGTAAATTGTGGACTCTATTTTGTCTAATAATTTGTGTGATTGGACAATTATGTGTGTGAATTTTTGTCTGTTGAACTATGGTGTCTGGAATGCGTGTGTATGGATGTGCGAATGAGAATGGACGTGAATGAGAGTGGTGTTCGCATGAGTCAGCTCAAGAATGTGTTGATGATTAAATCTACTGCGACTTTGATGGTCACAGACTTGGGTCTGGAGGACCGGCATGGGACCCAATCGCGAAGCAACTGTATATAGAGACCGCTTCGTTGATCAAAATCACTAATAAGTACTCACTATAGAATCATTACTACTACTCTACTCTACTCTACAATACTGACTCTACTCTACAATACTGACTCTACTCTAC
>NLAO01002317.1:0-11189 GCA_002370835.1 Metschnikowia continentalis | reverse complement strand
AATACTGACTCTACTCTACAATACTGACTCTACTCTACAATACTGACTCTACTCTACAATACTGACTCTACTCTACAATACTGACTCTATTCTACCCTATGAGCGTACTGGTGTACCATTGGATGAGTCGGACTCTTAGTCCAGTGAGTCTATAACCAGGTCTAGTAGCATCCACTTGAATAGTTCAAAGTCCTAGGGTCTGGTGATTAGTAAACGGTGTGACATTAGGTTGGTATAGTGTCAGGAAAGGAACAAAAAAGTAACAACAGGGATGAACTTACCAGGCCTATCATTGACTAAGTGAAACACCTAGTCTTAAAGAGACCAGACTTCAGAACAGGGATTAGAATAGGCGGTTGTAGACCGAATATATGGACCAGGAAATACACCAAGGAAGCCAATTAGAGTTCTGAGGAAATCAATAGCTTTAGTTCACAGATCACGAAATTACTATTGGCTATTGGTATCTGAACCTGAATAGCTGCTGAATAGCTGCTGAATGAAAAGAATCAGTGAGTAAAAACTATCAGAATCAGTAATTTCAGGTCATAATCAGAATCAGTGAGTAAAGACTATCAGAATCAGTGAGTCCGACTGATCAGAATGAACTAGGTTCAATATGGAATTGGGTGACTGTATGGAGTTTTTTTTCAGAGTTAAAGAATATATCTCTCTACTACTCCTGTACAAGTAGAATCTGCAATTAAACCTTTGCAGCCTCATGGTCGAGTGCTTCAGCTGCTGTACTGATTACGATACTGATTACGCTAACCATTGAATGCAGACACGAGCTCATGGTCGATATCTCTGGTACTGGGAATGCAGTGAGTCTCTCCGGAGAGTTCCACTTCTTTCCATTCATACAATGACTAATTTCTATTCAATGAATATATCCAATGCTAATAGATTATAAGGAAATACTAGAGTAGAGCAGAGTAGAGTAGAGCAGAGTAGAGTAGAGTAGAGTAGAGTAGAATATTGTTAGATTCTTTTTGTAATGTTAATGTACCAAATTATTTTATCATTGATGATTCCTCAAAGGGTAAATCTGAGCGGCTTTTTAGTGTGAAGAGAATTCATGGTTTCGAAAAACCTTCACCAGAGCAATGGCGGTGATGCTCAATGCTCAAGGTCATCATAGTCCAATAGGTAGTGTCAAATATGTGACTACGTTATTCAATAGCCATTTTTAGGATTGGACAGCGTAGACTTAAAGACACTTCTATGGGTAGAGCCCTGCCTATAGTGGATCTAACAACTAGTATTAAAGATTATATTCCTGCCTGTTGTTAACCAAGAGTGTGATTGTGTATATTTTTAGTACTGGTTTAAGTATGATCTGGTGCACCTGAGTATTCATAGACTTTCTGCATCCAGATTCTATTCTTATATTAAATATACTCTCCACCCACTATACTCAACTACCAATACCACTATCACTATCACTATCACTACCACTATCACTATCACTACCACTATCACTATCACTACCACTACCACTATCACTACCACTACCACTGCTATAGTACTCCTACTGTCCAACCCAACACTATACACTACCACTATATAAATTAAGCAATATCTAATTTTTCACTGATTCCCTAGTACGAGGACTATTTCTTTTTTTGCTTTCATTTGTTTCTTTTTTTTTAATTCTTTTTTTTTTTTCAGTGCTCAACTCTGAACTACCCAGCTCAATTGTAGTGAGAGTCTACAAATTCGCACCATAACACCACTTCAATCCAGAATGAGGAGTAGTCCATTTTCTCAACTCAACAAAAATAAAATATTCAGTAAAAATAAAATACTCAATAATAAATCAAGTGTCTAGGACTTCTACTAAATCACACTACTACTAAAAAAAACAGATTGGCCTGACTATCACTACTACAAACACATGCTCCAGAACCTACACTGATGTATACCTTATACTAACCTCTAGAACCGATACCAACACCTCTAGAACCTATACTAATACCTCTAGAACCTATACTAGACTACCCAACACAATGGTACTCAGAGGTTACCGCACGAGAACTTGTACCTATATTTCTCTCACAGAGTCAACGAAATCCTCGACAATACGGATTTCGTTCCTAAACGATTCTCCATACTCATCGGTTCTCTTGTTGGTGGTGGCAGACATGAACAAGTTCATCAAGTATCCGCGAGCACAGTGGATCTCAACAAAGTCAAAACCAGAGACCTCTACTGCTCTCTTGGCTGCAGCACCAAAATACTTGACTATCTACTATCTGCTTGGTGTGCGCAATACTCAATTCTTTAGAGACAAGGTACGAATCCTGGGTCTGGAAACAATGGCAGATGGAACCACCACATCATCAGGCCATCCAAGGTTCTTAAAGATCTTATTCATCAGAACATTTATCCTAGTATATCTTGTAGTAATACCTCCAATACCCATGCTGGTGGTTATAGTACCTCCAATACCTCTACTAGTAGTTATAGAGAGTACATCCAATACTTCTACTAGTAGTTATAGAGAGTACATTATTATTATGGTAATACTTCTCTTTCCTCAATATACATAGTAATCACAATTAAGCTAGTCCACTACAGAAACAAATACACTGGTCAATTTCCATACTCAAGAACCCACCCGCACTTCTACTTCCATGTACTAAGTACTGACATACTGATATTGTTTGATTCGTGTTGTGACGTCAGGTATCCAGTTTACTATGTTCATTCGCCAATGGTTCTCCAGAGAGAAGATTTGGGCTACTCAAGTAGTTGACAGTGGGATCGCCTAGTCCGGTAAATGCTAGGTGCTTGAGACAAGACTTCACCTTCCATTCTGGAACCTCATACAACGGTGGTTGAGGAGACAGCGTCATGGAATAGTCATTGAGGAAAGGGCATTATGGAATGGTCATTGAGGAGACTGCATTATGGAATGGTCATTGAGGAGACGGCATTATGGAATGATCATTGCAGATTGGACGGCGAGGCTTCATAATACCATTATTAGTAGTGCCCTGCCTATAGTGGATCTAAAATATACTGCAGTGTTCTTATAAAATAGTATCCTTCAAACAATGTATTGCCGTATAGTGTAGTTTCAGGGTATAGTCAGTAGTTTCAGAGTATAGTCTTAGTACAGTATAGTAAGTAGTCTTAGTACAGTATAGTAAGTAGTCTTAGTACAGTATAGTAAGTATAGTTTAGTACATTATAGTAAGTATAGTTTAGTACAGTATAGTAAGTATAGTTTAGTACAGTATAGTAAGTAGTCTTAGTACAGTATTGTCTTATAATAGTAAATGGTATGTGACGGCCTTGGAATGGCCATTGGTACAATTAGACGGAGTAACCTTAAATTACCTCAATAGCTAGAGAACTACCTATAGTGGATCTAATAGATATATGCTCCTGGAGTAGTGCCTATCTTAGACACCAACATCAAATCAGTTCTTAAATTGTATGTTACTCAGTCTGAGAATTATATAGTCATACCAGACACCTAGAACTATAGTATAGTAACAGAGTACTTGAGCTAGAGCTACTTACTCAGAGCTAATATAAGTACTAGAGGACCAATTACAAGGACTTCGTATAATGTAACCCCTCTACTAGTCCTGTACACGAATCCTGGCCATATATATCATTTTTGTATGGCATTCTGTTGGTGACTATTTTTGGGGTTAACCACACCAATGTAGGTAGAACTGTTGGAACATGCGGCATGTGTCTGATGAGCTTAAGGAATCAGTACAACTGTAGGTAGTGCATGTTCACGTGACTGCATACAGATGAAACAATAATGGGTATTGTTGAAGAGAGGCCAGGTTGGAGGTAAGCCTCTCTAGGCACTCATCAGGCACTCATCAGGCACTCATCAGGCACTCATCAGGCACTCGTCAGGCACTCATCTAGCACTAATCTAGCACTCGTCTAACTCTGGCAATTATGTTGGAAAAAACAATAACCGAGAGGGATGAAGCAGGAGTCCCCGGGACTAACTATATAGAGAGGATGCAGCTCAGACTAAAGCGGTATCAATTGTGAACAGAAGTCACGGACTCACTACTTTACATAGCAATAGAATTACAAGACAAATGACAGATACGATTACTCAAATCCCGCATTTGATAGAGTTATTGAAGTCCAATCATGTATCCGTTCCTCTGTACCAGAATGTACGTGCTAACGCGCAACAAGAACCACCATTCAGGCTGCGCATTGTTGAGCGTTGCCATAAACACTTGCATAATCAGGAACGGCAATATTATTGTTTTCCAATAACTCCAATACAGTATTTTTCAAAACTGTTCAAACCAGTGCAACAAAATGATTCAAACTAGCGCAACAAAACGTTTTGAACCCCTTTGCACAGTCTTTCAAACCAAATGGATAAGTTGTTGTATACAGGATAACAAGGAAACAGGGTTCAGTTTCACTCCGTTTTTCACCCTTGATTAATATTGCAAGACGTCTGTCCTAAATGTAGTACATAAGAGGCAATCGTCCAGATTTAAGATTTCAGATTATTGAATTCTAATAAAAGTTGGTGTGAAACATTACGCCATTTGGTTTAAGAGATTGTGCGAAGGAATACGAAACTTTTTGAATCATTGGTTTGAATCATTTTGCTAGTGTGGTTTGAATCATTTTGCCTCGCTGGTTTGAATACTTTTGAAAAACACTGTAGCTGTGACACTGTAGTACTCATTGTTGATTCTATTCTTATACTCATTGTTGATTATGTTCTTAGTGGTGCTACTAATATGGACTAGGAAATCCGTGATATTCCGGTCACTACTGATACCTCTCAACCACTCTCTTCACCTTGGACACCTTGGTCTTGTACCGGACACCTTGGTCCTGCACTGGACACCTTGATCCTACACAGTTGGCTTGTTAATCCTTTGTTCGAAGTCAAACCTGACAAAATACCCAGTTATATTACTAACCTGCACTAATGCATTCCTCGGAACCTTAAAAGACTTAGTCCTATATCTAATTCCGCCGTACTGCATATAATACAAGACCTGCACTCACTCACAAGCACACCTCACATGTTTAACAGAATCACTTCACTTAGGCTGCTCATTATTATGGTGCGCAATGTCTATCAGACACTGAGGTAGTAATGAATTTCTTGGACTACGAACTAGGAAAATTGAGGAGAAAGTATTATCTACTAACTCACTCATAAAATGTGATCTCCTGAATATAGCAAAAAAATAAATAAAATATAACGAAAAAAAAACGGGTTCAACGATTTCTGAGTTTCTAAAATAGAATTTAGATTGGTACTGTTTTACAGTGTTTTTCAAAATTATTCAAACCAGTGCGACAAAATGGTTCAAACCAGCTTGACAAAATGTTTCGAACCAAGAAGACAGAATGGTTCAAACCAAATGGCATAATGTTTCACACCAACTTTTATTCGAATTCAATATTCTGAAATCTTAAATCTGGACGATTGACTCATATGGTACTACATTTGGCACAAAAGTCTTGCAGTATTAATCAAGGGTGAAAAACGGAGTGAAACTGAACCCTGTTTCCTTGTTATCCTGTATACAACAACTTGTCCATTTGGTTTGAAAGACTGTGCGAGGGGGTACGAAACTTTTTGAATTATTGGTTTGAATCGTTTTGTTGCACTGGTTTGAATAGTTTTAAAAAACACTGTAAGCGGATTCTGTTTTAGAACAACTAATTTGGCACAACATAATGTAGAAAGGATTATAAAAATGGATTGTAGAAAGGATTGTAGAAAGGATTGTAAAAATGGATTGGAGAAATGGGTTCATAGTAGCATATTGGGGAGGGCGAACGAACTTTCGGATTCAAAATTATCAAGGGGATTTTGATAAGACACTTGTTTGATATTTTCGTTCTTGAAGGAAAAAAAGAACCTAGACTGGTGTAAAGATTTAAACACACATTGTAAATGACTTTTGCCATATACTTCTGAAACGGATGTGCCACAATGGAAAATCTAAATGTATGTTCAAGGGTATGGTATGTCTTGTGTGCAGTACAACAAAATAAACCTTTTTATTAAAAAAAAAAAATTTCACGACTCGAACCAAATATGACAATATACATTCTCAATGCACTTTAGTTCGTTTTAGTTTTTTTTTTGAAGATTGCTGTAAAATCGGGGGGTTGTGCCTGCATACAACCAGGGAATAACGGGGTGGGGATGTATGGAAATGGGAAAGAGAATGGAGGCGGGGAGGGCAGCCGAGCCGACACCCGTACACCAACAAATGGGCTCTCTCTTATCACATTTTGGAGAGCTAGGACCACTTTTCAAAAAGGGATAGAGATCATGATGATTAGTAAAATCTTGTGAAGAAAGATAGTCGAGCCTTCCTCTATACAGGAACTCTGATCCTCTCTCTGTTTAATAAACAGTTCCTGTGTAGACGTATAGCATCACAATAGTACTGGAAGTCTCGGGTATCTGAAGTGATTGTGGTGTACCGGTGTGCGTATCTCGTGTAAAAGATTTCCCCAAACGGAAGTGGCCGCGAGGTATACGGCCAAAAAACCAGGCCGGATTTCGCACTTGCCTGTCGTTTCCAGATACACTTCGCACTCGCCTGCAACTTTGGTCCAACCCTCGCATTCTCTTGCGATCTGCAGAAACACGTCTGTCTCAGTTGCCGTTTCTAGAGGCCCCTATGGCATGACTGTTTGTTGCCACAACATGCAAAAATTTTTTTACAGCTATACTTGTTTTTTTACCTCTTTACCCTTCATGAGCTATAAGAACTACCAGCAAGTCTTTCAATTTGTTCCGGGCATTGGAAATACCAGCCCCAGACCGATGCGTTCCCAAGCCACGCCCAAGCGCAGAACGAAAACAGGCTGCTTAACTTGCAGAAGCAGGAAGAAGAAGTGTGACGAAGAAATCCACGGAGGCAAGTGTCAGGCTTGTATCCGCAACTTCCTAGATTGTTCGTGGCCAAAAAAGCCGGTTTCCAAAACAGCCGTCAAAACAGCCGCCACAACGGCAGCCAAAACGGTGGATGTGAAGACCCCAGAAACCGAGGCTTCTAGACCTCCCCATGACCTTGCCACCCCTAGCATGGAACAAAATCTCCACGATAAGCCACAAGAGAATCTCAAACCAAAAACTTACCCAGACTCCTTGAAGGAGACTCCACGGGGAGCCAGTGCATACCCATCTCCAGTAGCATCTCCCAGTCTCGAGGGTGTTGAAACAGTTCCCGGGTTGAAAGCACCCAAGGTGAACGAGAATATACAGGCAATGACGCTCCCACCCATCAGGCTCCCACCCATCAGACTCCCACCCATTGAGATGAAGGTACAGAAACCTCAACCCCGACGTGCAGGCACGGCAGCCAAGTTCATTATCACTTCGTTGGATAGTAACTGCGCATTGCTCCTGATAAAGAACTAGGCTGAGCCATATGTCAAGCAAGGCAATCACAGGTAATTATGCAATTATGTCGATCATCGCAATCATGTCGATCATGGCAATCATAGATTGTCAGAATGATGTTCAGAATGGGCAAGGATAAGACTTGTTCTAGCGAAGCTTACTGATTGCTGATTAATCACCTACTCTCTCAGAAGGTGATTGGGCTTTAAGTCCCGTATGGTGATTTGGTCTACTGAACCACTCTACGCATTGGGTGCTAGCTGGTCTAGCATGGGTTATGGATACTAAGGAGTACTAACAGGTATTAATAGGAGTACCAATATATATAGGTACTGATCAATAGGTGCTAACAAGTGCACCAATATATATAGGAAGGCACTCAATATTGCACTGTTATTGTAGAATGCTATACGAACTATCACTATGATCAGTTCAGTACAAGATATGGAATTCTCGATGACTGGGGTTATAGACTAATGCTTTGGGAAAAACACAGTCACGTGTTTCCTACACATAAACATGATTCTTTAAGTACAATGTAATCATCTCTGGAATGACTATTTACATCACGTGCCCGAGATCAAATAGTCGTGGCTGATGGTTTGTTATCTGAGGCCATGTCATGTGAGCGATAGGGGTAATGGGGATTATCTGCAGGACACACGCACTCTAAATCAGGCAACAATGAGAGTGTGGCTTATTAATGGAACAAGCAAACAGATAGTGGACAAATCAAGCAGGAGTCACGTGATGCCTAAAAAAAAGTGAGGCCAATGGAGTCACGTGGTCTCTGAAACAAGCCCAAAACGAACATTGAACACATCTGAAACACATTCAACAAGGTCCATGTGGATAGTCTGGGGTTAATGTTCCCCGAGTCGGAAGTGGTCCCCTCTCGCTTGCTGCGAGATAACTGTGGCTCTGCGATACAGACCTGCACACAGAACACATTTGAATGATTATGTGCACTCCCGACATTGTTTTCGCAGCAGTCCCAAATTGTGGCTCCAATTTGCAATTACCTACGCTTTGTCAGCACAGCCATATATAAATATGTCCGCCACACCCAACCACATTTTTTCCCCCACTCTTCTCTAGTATTCACTTTCGTCCACTTCCGGTAACTGGACACAAACATTTAACTCGTTTACTTGAGCTGTTGAACCATACTGTTTCTTGACTGTTCAGACTGTTTCATTGAACTGTTACACTAACACTAACACTCTGAACACTACCACAGTCAAATTTTATTATCTTAACAATGACAGAGGTTAAATCTCCCCACTCCGGTGACTTTGACACCCACTTCAACAAAGAAACCGATCAGGTGATTGAAAACGGCATCCTCACGGTCAGTGAATTGAACCGCAGCAAGGCCGCGTTCCCCGAGTTCTTGCCCACGTGGAACCCCAACGAAAAGTACCAACCCTTGAAGTTTTTCAAGCACGTGGACCCAGGCTTAAGAGCAAATCCCGAGTTGCCCAACTTGTTCCCCAAAGATGCTGAGTTCACGCAGAAGAGAGTGACTCCCAAGATGGGCACAGAGGTCAGAGGTGTGCAGTTGTCACAATTAGACGATAAGGGAAAAGATGAGTTGGCCCTTTTCGTGGCTCAAAGAGGAGTGGTGATTTTCAGGGACCAGGATTTTGCTGACTACGGGCCCCAATTTGCTGTGGATTATGGTTCTCATTTCGGCAGGCTCCATATCCATCCTACCTCTGGAGCTCCCTTGAACCACCCAGAGTTGCACATCACCTACAGAAGAGCAGACCCCAACGAGTTTGAGCGGGTATTTTCTCAGAGAACAAATGCCATTTCATGGCACTCGGATGTCTCGTATGAGCTCCAGCCTCCAGGAACCACTTTTTTCTCTGTGTTGGAGGGCCCAGATGCAGGTGGAGACACCATTTTCGCCGACACTGAAGAGGCTTATAACCGGTTATCGCCGGAATTCCGTAAGAGATTAAGCAACTTGAACGTGTTGCACTCTTCAGATGAACAGGCAGCCAACTCCAGAGGCCAGGGAGGAATCGAAAGAAGAAAGCCTGTATCCAACATCCACCCTTTGATCAGAACACACCCAGTGACTGGTAGAAAGAACATTTTCTTAAACAAGCCATTTGCCAGAAGAATCGTGGAGCTCAAGCAGGAGGAGTCGGACTACTTGTTGAACTTCTTGTACAACCACATTGAGCAGGCACACGACTTGCAATTGCGTGCTTCGTGGGAGCCCAAGACTGTGGTGATCTGGGACAACAGAAGAGTAGTGCATTCTGCTGTGATTGACTGGGATTCACCCGTCTCCAGACATGCGTTCAGAATTACTCCCCAAGCTGAGAGACCAGTGGAGAACTTGGAGGATGCAGAGAACGACCAGGCTGACGTGGGTGACGTGTTGGAGGGCTTTAAAAATTTATAGGAACGGGGAAAAGGATATGAAACAAAATTATGAACTCAAAAAATATATCAGGCAATAAGTATATGGTTATTTGTAATAAGTAGTCAATACGGTATGTTTACAGAAAGTTTATGGGCTACAATATATTCCACTGGAAGTCTGCACAGAAGAATCTCATATATTGTCTTAATTGTATTCATATAAAGAGTATTATATCTTGAAAGGGCGGATAATCCATATAGATCATATAAAAATTATCCATCATATCTTCTTAGATCCCATGATATTATGTTCTATTAGGAATAATATGTGAATATATGATACTTGGTCTAATATACCTTATATGTTAGATTCTTGTTAGCACGTGTGTTACCTAGTAAACACTTTTCTGTATTCATTGGTGTGCAATACAAGAGTCTTAGATGAGAGTCGAACCTGGATGGGAAGAAGGGATCGATGGATGAGAAGAAGGGATCGATGGATGAGAAGAAGGGCTCAAAAGATTACACTGGAACGTTCTGAGCTATTGGTAGAACTCCAGTATTTAAGATTAGCTTTGTTACAAGACAATACCAATACCTATTATACTAAAGTAGCTAACACTCTACTATTAATTGATAAGGCGAGTTCCTACTATAAGTATCCTTCCAGAATATTCCAGAACACTGTTAGGTTAGTGTCCCTGGAAAGATTCATTTCATTGACAAGCACATTAGAAGCTTACAACCCTTACTAATACCGACAATAGTCCCAGGTCGTATAATAATTCTAACATTTGAATTGCCTGTCCTTTAAATCTTCAAAGCTTCTTGACATTTAGAAGTCCATTCAAAAGGTGCCTGTAAGGAGAGGAGATTGGTTAATAGAGACTATGTTTCCAGCACCAATAGCATCTCCAATCACATCCAAAGGAATCTTGGATGTACAAACGTCGTCCTTCTTGCCTAGGTTGATATTGGTCAAGATGAACTGGCGCATTTTCTTTGAAGGCTCAACCTTGGCTAGCTCCAGGTCCACATCCTTGATGTTGGTATATTTCTTCACCTCTAGAGCATATCTAAATTAGCGGATTTACTTTCCGAAAGGTCCGTTGGAGGAAGATAACCATACGGGTGTATTGTTTACGGAAACAAGCATCTACGGGAGGTTAATAAAGACTGGTTAATAAAGACTGGTTAATAGAGATCGATGGGCAATGTTGGGGATCAATTCCTGAGAGAATTCCTAGTTCTTATGGTTGTTACATGCTCCGTTCTTGCACCTAATCATTACCTTGAGTGTATGTACATGATAAATGTATTACTCTTACATACTCTATGTTAGACCCACCATGGGTAGTGTACTACCCATGTGGATGTTGAAACCCTGCACTGGTCGATCAGATGTTGAGCGGCCTTCGGCCTT